>JAJHSJ010000006.1:39077108-39278697 GCA_021015155.1 Magnolia officinalis | reverse complement strand
AAGTCTTTGTTCTACGGGTGCGGATAAGGTGAGAACCCAGCCTCACCCAAGACGGTGCGGGCCCCTACCGTGGAGCTCACCTTGATGAATCTATTCTGTATCCACCCGTCCATCCGTTTTTCCAAATCATTTTAGGGCATTATCCCAGAAATAAAGTATATATAATAATCAGGTGGACCATATTATAGGTAAAAGTGGTGATTGACTATTATTGGGACACAAAAGTTTTAAATTAAACCGGCATTATCAACGGATTGGATGGTAAATAAACACCATGGAAACATTAAGGTGCATCCCAAGAAGTGTTCAACAGTAGAGCGTTCAATCATATGGAATCCACTTCTTTTTTTTTTTTTTTTTAATACATTAAAATAACTATAAAAAATTTATAATTAAAAAAATAAAAAAAATAAAAAATAAAAAAACAAACAGAACAGAACAGAAGAGAAAGACCCATGCAAGGGCTAAAGTCTTGGATGAGATCGAGGTCTCACTTAATCCGATCCTTTTTTTTAACGTTTTGTTACCTGTGTACATGTTTGTTCTGCCTCTCACGCATAAAGCAGATTACGTCGTATGCACACACACCGCACCGGACTCTGTAGGTTTATGTGGCAAAGTTCTGCAGAGCCACGATGTATGCATTATATTGACTGTCATCTATCTTGCGAGATCACTTTAGGCCTATGTAAGTGTTATATCGACTGTCATCTATTTTGCTAGATGACTTTAAGGCATGAGCCCTGAAAATGAGAAGATTAAACTGCAAGTGGACCACACCAAAGAAAGTAGTGAAGACAATAATGCCTATCATTGAAATCTTACTACAATGCACCGTGATGTTTATTTGCCATCCATGTTCATAAGGTCATACAAAACTGAATGAAGGGAAAACACAAATATCAACTTAATCCAAAGCTTTTGTAGTCTGTAAAGTTTTCAATGGCACGGATCTACCTCATTTTTTGACTCATGCTCTAAAATAATTTCACTAAATATAAGGATGGTGTGGATATAACACGTACACTATGGTGCACTATATATAACTTTGCCATTCAACATTACCAAAGTGGGTAGCATGTAGCACATCAGGCATTCTGCTTTTGTCCTTTATGTTGCTACTCAGGTTGTGTCGCTACCCACTTGGTCTCACATGCAGAATGTTCCAATGATCCAAATGGGTCATGTATTGTAGTTTATGTTATGAACAAAAACCAAAGAAATCATGGACACGGATTTCATGGTGACACCACCAATCGCAACTAATTTTTGCATAGTCAAACATGAGATCCTTCCTAGGATACACCGGGTTTTACGGAAGATTCATAGAATACTTTAGTCACCTCTCTCGTCCCGTCCTCTATATAATCTACTTTAAAAGAATGTACCATACGAGTGGACTGAACAATGTCAGGAAGCTTTTACTAAGCTTAAGGGCATGTTAACCACTGCACCTATCATGTAGCCACCCGACTGGAGCCTTCCTTTTGAACTTATGTGCAACGCGTCTGACTATGTTCTTGGGGCAGTTTTAGGCCAGAGAAAAGAAAAGATGCTCTATGTTATTCATTATGCAAGTAGAACTCTAAATCCTGCCCAAGTGAATTACTCGACTACGGAAAAGGAACTATTAGCCGTAGTGTTCGCTTTGGACAAATTTAGGTCCTACTTGATCGGATTCAAGATCGTCATTTACACAGATCATGCGGCGCTTAATTATCTTCTTTCTAAGAATGATGCTAAGCCTCGCCTGATAAGATAAATCCTCCTACTCTAAGAATTTTATTTAGAAATAAAAGATAAAAAAGGAATAGAGAACGTAGTGGCCGACCATCTTTCCTGCCTTTATCTCTCTGATTCCCTTGAGACAACACATATAAATGACATGTTCCCTGACAAACAATTATTTAAAGTTTCTCATTCACCTTGGTTTACTGATATTGCTAATTATCTTGCCACAGGTTTCACGCCGACACATTGGACTGCACAAGATAAGAAAAAATTATTCGCCGAGGTTCGTAAGTTCTTCTGGGATGATCCATATTTGTTTAAATATTTTTTATACCAAATCTTAAGGAGATGTGTGCCAGACAATGAACACCAAAGTGTCATATCCTTTTGTCACTCTTAGGCCTGTGATGATCACTTTTCTGCTAAAAAGACTATAGCCAAAATCCTGTAGTGTGGTTTTTACTAGCCCACTATGTTCAAGGACACTCATGAGGTTTGCAAAGCTCGTGAGTATTGTCAGAAGTTGGGAGAATTGTCTCGTCGAAATATGATGTCTCTGAACTCCATTCTGATCGTTAAAGCATTTGTTTGTTGAGGCATTGATTTCATGGGATCATTCCCCCAATCCTTTAGGAATTTATAGATTTTGCTTGTCGTAGACTGTCACTAAATGGGTCGAAGCAATTCCGTGCCAGAACAATGACCATCAAACGGTCATTAAATTCTTAAAAGAGAACATCTTTTCCTGGTTCAGAACGCCTCGAGCCATCATTAGTGATGGGGGCTCACATTTTTGTAATAAGCCATTTGCGAATTTAATGAAGAAACATGGCATCTCTCACAAGGTGAGCACTCCATACCACCCACAAACAAGTGGGCAAACTGAGATTTCCAATAGGGAGATCAAACACATTTTGGAGAAAACGATTAACCCTGATCGAAAGGATTAGTCGATCCGATGACCGATACATTATGGGCTTACCGTATCGCATTTAAGACCCCTATTGGAATGTCTCCCTTTAGACTTGTCTATGGGAAGGCTTATCACTTGCCTGTACAGTTGGAGCATAGAGCCTATTGGGCTATTAAAAATCTGAATTTCAACTTGGACAACGCTGGCTTGCTACGCAAACTTTAGTTAAATGAACTTGAAGAAATTCGGAATGATGTGTACGAGAACTCGAGAATTTACAAGGACAAGATGAAGGTGTTTCATGACCAACACATTCTTCGAAAATCATTCACACCAGGTCAGAAGGTCCTCTTGCATAATTATCGATTACATCTCTTTCCGGGCAAACTCCAATCTCGTTGGACTGGCTCATTCACTATTACCAATGTTTATCCTCATGGGGCTGTCGAGATTTGGAATCCAAACAATGACAATGAATTCAAAGTAAATAGACATCGATTAAAGCCATTTGTTGAAAAATTTGATTCAAAGGGCATGTCCATACCTCTGAATGATCCTGTATACCAGGATTGATCTCCTAGTCTGATGGAGGTATAAGTAGGTTTATCGCTTTCATAGGAATAGGATAGTTTGCTTTCCGCTGTTTTAGGATAGTTTATTTTTTGTTGGTTTAACTCTTGTGCTAACCTACCTTCACACTGAGATCCTTTGGAAAAAGCTACAAAATTCCTTCATCAGGTACTATCTTTCCATCACTTCTCCTTCAATTACGTTGTCTCTTTTGCAAATCATGCTTATTTCTTTTACATTAAGGACAATGTAGATTTTAAGTTGGGGTGGGAGATTAGGTAAACTAATCAGTGTTTTCTCAGTTTTGAGTAAAATTTGAAAAAATTTTGAAAACTTTTTAATGTTTATCTATTTGGAAAGTGATAAGTTGTGTATTTAAGAATGTTTTGAGTACGATAATAAGATAGAAATTAAATTTTGAATTACTAAAGTCTATTTATCTAAGTAATTTATCACCTAAGTTCTTGCGCTCATTGATTAAGAGGAAGTTTGAATATCATGTTAATCTAAATCACAAGACACGTTCAAATTGTTTTCTATGAATAATGTTAGAATTTCTAATTGTTAGTATGTGAATCATTGATAGATGGTGAGAATCAAGTCTGGAGAATTTAACCCACCTTAAAAGTGAAAAGAACTGTTTAAAAAATAGGAGATCGACAAAAAGGGTCATGTGTACTGAAAAGATTGAAAAAAGTTTGAAAAAGAATGAAAAAAAAATCTGAAAGAAAAGAGAAAAGACTGAATGAAAATAAATGACCGCCGATATAAAATCAAAAACTAGAAAAAGAAGGAAAATGAGATAAGTTCGGAATCAGTACTCGAGTTTTCAACCAATCTTAAAGTGATGAGTAGGGCTAACATGATGTAATGATAGTATCCTTATAGAAAGTAAGTTAATCTTCAATACGCACATTGCATATTATCCCCCATTTATATCTTGGTTTTATGAACATGATAATGGTTAATGTTCTATTTTACTCATGTTTGTATTGCAAGGTAAATTTAAGAACTTGGATTGAAAAGGGTGCTAACAACATGGATTTGATGCTCATGAATCACCAACGCATGTAACGCCCCGAACTTTTCAATACCAGAGTATTGAAAGTCCTCGAGTATTACCATAAATTTAGCCTACTATGTACACGTGTACGGTACCAATCTAGCCAACCTCACCCTACATTCATCCTCCAACATGAATCTGACCGATTAAGGATGATCTTCATCCATAAATCAAGTCATCCGACCATTGACCATGTGGTCTGATGTATGTATCTTCCCTTGACTGAATCGATGAATAACTCTTTATTTATAATGATTTAGACGCAAGTTCTTTTTTAATAATTGTTTAGAAATAGGCATAGAACCATTAAATTTCACAAAACTCTTAGATCAATAGTAATTATGAAAATGCCACTAACCTAGACCCCTGAATTCTAGATTGCATCTTTCTCACTATTAGTTCAATATGAAATTTTATACCATGCTTAATTATTATAAATTAATCATACACGTCGAATTTCAGCCCTTAGATCACAGTAAACTAACTACTTGACCTCTACATCCGTCATTACACTTATCAGATCAAGATTCTAATCCGTTCATCTTGTTCAGCCTATACGAATATGCTTAACTCACTATTAGAATTACAATATGAGGAACTTACACATGTGAAAAAGTCACTTGAATCTAATAATATACATGTCTCACCCCTAATCACTCCAGAAACCTACTTTATGACCATTCATTTACGAAATTGATCGTACATCCACCTACATGGTGAGAATGTTAATCATCAAGTTTCCTTATTTTTAGCAAATCATCTGACCGTCCATCATGTTTGGATCCGTCAAACTGGCCACACGAACATCACGATAAACGGATCAACATGAAGATCTTAAGGTTTAGGTCTAAACTATCCAATAATTTGTCAATCAGAGGTGTACAAATGTTATTTTGAATTATGGGGAGTGTTAGCCATTAAAGGAGCATATTGGTCATCCTTGATAGATCAGGGCCTAAATTTAACTAGTTGAGAGGGCGTGTAAAATAACAATCACCAGTCAAATTTCACTTCGTTTAGAGGGTGAGATTGCGGAGTACGGACGACGAAAGTCTGGACTAGAGAAAAGGGTAAGATCGTAATTAAAAAGCTAATCTCATGTATAACTCTTAAGCAATCTGTTTACGTAAGTTTCCTTTCACGGTGAATTACCACCAATACATGGTTACAAAGTGTGGCCCACCTATGACTTAAAATTACCCCATATTCTGGCCCCTGACCTAACATGACCCCGCTAAACCAATGAATGGAGTAGATCTCACAAAGGACATCACGAGTGGACCCCACATGATATCACAGTCAAACATGGTACCTCATGACATGGTTTCAGAAACGTTTTCATGTTGGACAGTACCCACCTTTCCAAACGTGTTGTGGCCCAGTAAAACCTCATATCTACTCCATACTTTGACTCATGGGCCAACACAATACGAGGGATCTAATGAAGGGAGTCGATTTATTAAGAGGCCATCTTAAGTGGATCCATCAATGCTATACAAATGAGTTGAAAACAGCATTCCCGCTGGCTGTGACAGTGGACGACAAAAATGGAGGGGGAATGAATTAGACACCACAGTTCTTTGATTAACATCCACTACACCAATCTAAACCGTTCGATTGTAAGCCATACTAAAACTGACTGCTGCCACGTGGTCAATAAAGGAAGGAAGGAAGGAAGGAATCCGGTGGGATTTACATTCCCCTGTTTTCAAACGAAGCTATCGTCAGAATGAAAGCTCCATTCAATCAGACCTCTTTGCAGGGCCACGGATTGAGCGTTCTTGCACCCAAGAATGTAGCTACGACTTCCTTCTGTGGGCCCCCTCCAATGGACGTCTCAGATCTGACCGGGGGAGAGAAGAAAGGATGTTTTAAAACTGGGTGCAGTAAGCGTTTCGCAGTTGATCGCACAAGGAGCTTTCTGCTTACGCTGGAAAGCTCTAAAAGGCCAGATGGGTGTAAATACCCCACACTCCCACGCTGGAAGACATGGAGAAAGGAAGAGAAGAAGGAGATAAAGAAGGAAAAACAAGAAAGAGAAGGAGACACCATTCTCCACGCTGCCAAACCGTTGTCGCACAGTAGCTGCCTGAACTTTGATCCAAGTTTAGAGGGTCCGGGGCTGACCCAAACCTCTGCAATCCAAGAAGAAAAAGGAAGGAAGGAAGAAAGAAAGGAAGAAAGAAAGGAGAGAAGGAGAAGGAGAAAGAGGAAAGAAAAGAAAGGAAAGGAAAGGAAAGGAAGAAAGAGAAAATAGAGAGATTGTGTGCCGAGCTGACTTGCTGGACCCCAGACTGAGTCTGGGTCAGGTTTGAGAGTTCAAGGTGAAGGTTTTATCCTTTAAGCTTACAGTACTTTAAGTTGATTTATTTATCCTGCCCTTTACCTGTATTCCTATTATTTTATCTGGTCTCTTTCATGCCTTTTACGATATGAATTATCCTGTCTTTCATATTTACATGTTTTCTAGGAATTATCGTATCAATTGATTTAGTTTATATCATTATAACTATTGACCCTTTTGGGTTATGACATGATGTCAATTATAAGGGATTTCTCTCAATTTATGTGGGGCCATGGATACAAGCCTTGCCCCTACCTTATCAATTTATTGAGTTAGCCCTGCCACTCATTTCTTTATTTGAGTCGGGTCTGCCACTCGTCTCTGTATTGAGTTGGCCATTGCCACTCTCCTTATTATGGAGTTGACCATTGTCTCTCCTCTCTTTTTTATGTTGGCCATTGCCACTTTTGCTGAGTTGACCATTGTCACTCTTCTCTTTATTATGTTGGCCTCGTGCCGTCTATCTTTAAGGCTTGGGCTTGTGTCTTGCTACTCCAGAACCTCCATGATTTAGATTATATTTTTCATGATTCAGTTTATATTCTCTATGATTCAGTTTATATTCTCTTGATGCAAGTACTATGATGGGCATCCCTCTTTTGGCAATCGATTAAATATCGTGGACGTAATGCGTTTCCGGTAGCGACCCTGAGGCGCTACGTAATTCCAGGGTTCTCATGTGATGTTGTACTGGTTGGTGTATGTGAGTCGTTCTGTATACACAGTACATCAATTCCTATCTTTTTTTTGGGGGGGGGGGGGGGGGGGGGGGGGAGGGGGTGGTTGTCGTAAATAGTCGTTCCAATCTTTGGGTGCGTATTCACTTGGATGTGTTGTAGCTGTCTTAGGATAACCGTGTAAAACCATGTTAAACGTGGGACACACCGGTGAATATCCGTAGTATGGGATGCGGGTTGAGTCGGATAAATCTAATCATATTCCACATTGTGGCGGTCGCTAAGAGTGATACATCGCATATACTTTGCTAGACATGCATCTCATATAGATTGCTTATGCATTGATACCTATTGTAGTGTGGAGTACTTGACGTATCAGAACCTGTATCTTGCTTTCATGAATCTCTTGAATTATTGTTAATCTTAAAAGGATAATCTTCACTATGAGTAGGGCATTGACCCTCTCCCAACTGTACAGATGTTGTAGGTGACGTACAGACTGAAGACTTAGAGGACCAGCTTTCTATAGAAGACTACACTGAAAGAATATGAAGACAATTTATTTATTTAATTTTATACTTCTGTTGCGAACTCAATGAGTGTAATAAGCTTCTGTTAGGAAGGCCTTTGATTATTCTTTTTTACTCTGATGAAATATAATCAATACAGTTGATTTTATTCTTGTGAATGTATCTGGATGTAAACCAAACGAAAAAAATAGGGTACGATTTCAAAGTATCCAGTTTATACATTATTAACACCCGATTTTCTCGGGCATGAGTATAAACTCTGGCCGTGAAATCTTGGGTTGTTACAAGGCAAGGGATGAATGTTAGAAGACCAAGATTGAAGAATTCACATGCTAAAGATTAAAAAAAAACCAAGTGAGGAATGAAGAGAATCTAATATTTGAAGTAAAGAAAAGGAATCTTGAAATTGTCCTGAAAACAAACATATTCCTGAAAGTGTCCTGAAGAAGCATATTCTGAAATTCTGGGTCATTTTGTGAAATTGCTCAGAGTGAAGTCTATTTTGAAAAATTGCATAAATTTGAGTTGGTTTCTAGATTTTTCCAAGTCGATGCGAAAGGAGGTGCTGAAAAATATAAATAGGAGTCCTTAGGATGTCCCTAAACATCATCTAGGGTTTGTGGAGTGAAGCAAAAGCATGGAGAAGCTGTCGCCAAGAGTTTTTCTCCCCTTTCCCTAGTTGTTTTCATACTTTTCTTAAGAGTGTTTAATTCAATCATGTCTATGGTTAGCTAAACCTCTTAGGTAGGGCTAAGAGGTGAAGCTTGTAGCGTGATTGGGATGTTTTCTTTATTTTAATTCATGTTTTATTGAACTCTCTTAGATTCTAGTTTGATTATGAAGGAATATTTTTAGTTTTTAATGGTTTGTTGTGACAAATTACAATAGATCTGCGATATGTTGAGATATCTTCTTTTCTTGAGATTGTGAAATTAGGAGATCCTATTGTTCACATCGACCCTTGGGCATGGTAGGATGATGAAATCCTTCCTAACCTTCACAATTCTCTTATGATTGGTTGTATAATTGGTAGATCCTGTTGTCTGTCTTGTCTCCTGGGCATGGTTAGGTGATGGAATCACTTCCAAATCATCACAGCTCTCATCCATTGATGATTAGATCCATGAGAAGTTTAAAGATCTGACAAATCTCTTCATTCTTGAATCAAGCAAGGTAGCATCCTGACAACTTACAAGTGGATCCTTGGAAACCCTAGTTTCCCACCTTTGATTTTCTTAAGTTTTTCATTAAATCTCTCACAATTACTCTCAATCACTTCAGAATTAGTTTTACATCTTTTTCTAGTTCTACTTCTAGTTTCTTTCAGAACACTCATGAGATTAGTCCCTGTGGATTCGACCTCGGTCTTACCGAGATAATTACTACATCGTGACCCTACACTTGGGGTTGTGAACAAGTGCCTCTCGAAGAATCAGCGGTCCGTTCCACAAGGGTTTGAACTTTCCTCTGGGATCTGGCAGATCCTGTTGTTTGTCTTGTCTCCTGGGCATGGTTAGGTGATGGAATCACTTCCAAATCATCACAGCTCTCATCCATTTATGATTAGATCCATGAGAAGTTCAGAGATCTGACAAATCTCTGTCCTTAAATCAAGCAAGGTAGCATCCTGAGAACCTACAAGTGGATCCTTGGAAACCCTAGTTTCCCACTGTTGATTTTCTTAAGTTTTTCATTAAATCTCTCACAATTACTCTCAATCAATTTAGAATTAGTTTTACATCTTTTTCTAGTTCTACTTCTAGTTGCTTTCAGAATACTCATGAGATTAGTCCATGTGGATTCGACCTCGGTCTTACCGAGATTATTACTACATCGTGACCCTACACTTGGGGTTGTGAACAAGTGCCTCTCGAAGGATCAACGGTCCGTTCCACGAGGGTTTGAACTTTCCTCTAGGATCTGGCAGATGCGGCGGTAGGATACGTTCATAACCATGTCGCCGACTTTGAAACTCCTCTTTCGGACCCTCTTATTGTAGGCCTGTGCGATCCTTCTTTAGTAGCATTGTGAGTGGCTTAGCGCACGCATGCACTTTTCGTCTGCTAGATACAGTTGATCTTACTTTGCTTATTGCCACTTGCCGGCTTGATTGATGACGCTTGATCTTGAACTTGTCGAGGAAATCGTCCATCCTTTTATTGACGAACGGAGTCCCGTTGTCTGTAATGATGGCCTGAGGGATCCCGTACTGGCTGATGATATTGTTCTTCATGAACTTTATCATGTGAGATGTCGCAATGGTGGTGTAGGATGCTGTCTCTATCTACTTGGTGAAGTAATCTACTGCCATCAGGATGTATTCATGCCCATTTGAAGCTTTGGGATTGACTTTGTCGATGATGTTAAGTCCCCATATAGAGAAAGGTCATGGCATCGTTAGATTGTATAGCTCAGAAGCAGGCACATGAATCTAGTTCACATGCTCTTGACACTTGAAGCACTTCTTGATGTGTTTGCAGCAATCTGTCTCCATCGTTAGCCAATAATAGCCAAGCCGTAGGATCTTCTTTGCCATCATATGTCCGTTCATGTGTGGGCCGTATAGTCCTTCGTGGATTTCTAGCATGATTTGAGTTGCTTCTGTTTCATCTACGTGGCAGAGAAGGACTTGATTGAAGGATTGCTTGTAGAGGATGCCCCCGGTGATCGTGAACTGGGCCACTAGCCATTGGATGGTGCGACGATCGGTTGATGTCGCTCCTTTCGGATACTTTTGATGTTCGAGATATTCTTTGATGTCTATGTACCACGACTAATCATTCGAAGAGGTTTTGACTTCGTCGATATGCAGATAGAACGCGAGTTCCTCCTGGAGTTTGACGGTGAGTTCCCATTCATCAATTCCTTTCAGGATCTCCAACATTGAGGTGAGGATAGCTATAGCTAGAGCGTCCGCAAACTGATTCTTGGTCGGGGCATGTAAGAGAATGTGATCTCTTTAAATTCCTTGGTTAGACTTTTCAGATAAACATGATAAGGGATTAGCTTTTCGTCCTTGGTCTTCCAGTCGCCATTTGTCTGATTGATGATGAGTTGTGAGTCTCCGAAGACTCGCAACCTCTTCACGTTAAGGATGATGGCCTCTCTTAGACCGGCAATGTATGCTTTGTATTCAGCCACGTTGTTGGTGCAGAGGAATGCCAACCGCTTGGAGATGGGGATTGGGACGTCGTCGGGAGAGTAGAGTATTGCTCCTACCCTACTCCCTTTTAAGTTCACGGCTCCATCGAAGAAGAGTGTCCACTCTCCTGCCTTCTTTCTTCTTCTTCCTCGATTAGGAGGATGTCCTCGTCAGGGAAGAAGGTCTTCAGTGGTTGATAATCAGGCAGAGAGTGTGCTGCTAAATAGTCTGTCAGTGCTTGCCCCTTGATTGCTTTCTGAGTGACATAGTTGATGTCGAACTCAGAAAGCAGCAGTTGCCATTTTGCGATCTTGCCCGTTGGTGCTGGTTTCTCGAACATGTACTTTAACGGGTCCATGCGAGTGAGCAGAAGGATTGGGTGAGCAATCATGTATTGTCGTATCCGTTGTGTCGTCTAGACCAGGGCGATACATATTTTCTCTAAGCTGGAGTATTTGGCTTCATAGCTTATGAACCGTCTACTTAGATAGTAGATCGCTTGCTCCTTTCTTCCTGTATCGTCGTATTGGCCGAGGACGCATATGATTGCTTCCGTTGCGACATAAATGTACAACAATAGTGACCTTCCTAGTGTAGGCGGCATGAGCACTAGAGGGTTTAACAGATACTTCTTAATCTTGTCGAAAGCCGTCTGACAATCGTCGTTCCATTCCTTTGGCGAGTTCTTCCTTAGAAGCTTAAATATGGGCTCGCAAATAGGCGTGAGCTGTGTGATGAATTGGCTGATGTACTGGATCCTTCTGAGGAAAGCCCGAATCTCTTTTTCAGTTTTGGGAGGCGGCATCTTGATGATTGCTTTAGTCTCGGTCTCATCCACCTGGATGCTATTTTCACTAACAATGAAGCCTAACAGTTTGCCTACGGTTGCGCCGAAGACGCACTTTTGTGGGTTGAGGCGGAGCTTGAACTTTTCTAACCTGTCGAAGAGCTTCTTGAGGTCTTCAAAATGTCCTTCGATTGTGCGAGATTTGACGATCATGTCGTCCACATAGATTTTCGTTTCCTTGTTTATCATGTCGTGGAACAAGGCAGTTATGGCTCGCTAATATGTAACTCCCGCGTTCTTCTGCCCGAAGGGCATAACCCGATAGTAGAAAGTTCCCCATGGTGTGATGAAAGAAGTCTTCTTATGATCTTTGACGGCCATCTTGATCTGATTGTAGCCAGAGAAACTGTCCATGAATGATAAGATCTTGTGTTCAACAGTATTATCTACCGGTGTGTTGATGTGAGGCAGAGGGAAATCGTCTTTAGGACTTACTTTGTTGAGGTCCCTAAAGTCAATGCACATCTTGACTTTGCCATCCTTCTTTGGAACTGGTACGACATTTGCAAGCCATTCTAGGTAGTTAGAGACTACCAGGAATCCCACATTGTATTGTTTGATGACTTCATCACGAACCTTCAGGGCCCATTCTAGTTTCATTCTTCGGAGCTTCTGCTTGACAGGCTTCATGTCCGTCTTTTTTGGCAAGTGGTGTACCACTAATTCTTCATCGAGCCCTGGCATGTCTTCGTAAGAGAAAGCAAAGTTGGATAGCCTTGGCTTTAGGAATTCCATCATCCTTTGCTTGCATTCAGGAGGTAGTGATCTACCGAAGCACACTTCTCCAGTGAGTTCCAGTGATCCCAAGTTCACCACTTTGAAATCGTCTGCCACAACGTTGGCCTTTGTTTCAAACCTTTTGAGGGATTCCTCAAGTTCGAGAGTTGTATCATCATTTCCCTCATCCTGGACTTCATCCAAACTTATAAGTTCGAAATCTAACTCTAGATCGAAATCGTACGAGTCGACCTCGAACTCTGGTGCTATGTGTGGTATGTTTGGCACATTGAAGTTTTCTATTGTTTTTTATTTTGGAAGATTTTTTGATGTTTTGTGATTTTGAGAAAATTTTTGATGTTTTTGTGGTTTTTGGAATGTCCGCTGTGTTTATGTTTTGAACATTTTCTGATTTTTTTTTTGTGTTGCAAGGGATCCCGAACAGGACGGTGTTGCAAACCATGATTAATCTTGTCCTGATTCGGGATGCCAATTGCTATTTACATTAGCATTTTTTTAGACCGGTATCCATGGATGGCTTACTGGCCGATTTGATCATTAGGAGGATGGCTATCTAGCTCGGTTCTTTCCCCCTTTCAATCTTGTTGCCCTGCTCTGTTTGTACCTGTGAGTCATCCGTCCCGATGACCATAATGTCCACTGGACCGGGTTCAGAGTCTCTGTCTGACCCAATCTCTTCGCTCAAAAGTTGGAACTCTTTAGGCTCCTATGGTCCACACTGTGGTGGGATCCCAATGTCTGTCCAGTCAAAGGAAGGCCACTTCCCTTTTTTGATCCAATGGAGGGGCTGTTATTGCCCCTTGCACTGTTGAGCTGTTGGCAGGGGTGTCTCCCCTTGGCTGTTTGTGGGGATGGGTACCTCCCCGCTCTTGTCTTTGTGCCTTGTAATGGGCACCTCTGGTCCTAGGTCCTCCGTGGGTGGCCCTACTTCCATGCCCCTAGCTTTGTTTAATGGGTCTGGGGGTTTGGCCCCTGTCATTGGGTGTGCTTCCGAAGCTCTGAGGATCTTGTCCCATCGTATTGGTGGCCAAATGGACTCCTGACTGGAGTGTTCTGTTAACTTGAGCCACTGGAGGTGATCCTCGAGAGAGGTTGTCGTGTCACCACAAATTGTCCCAGATTTTACAAACTTAATGGGTGTACACTTAAACGGTTGCCTCTTTCTAGGCCTTGCGGCCTGATCTTCTGGTGTCGGTTGATATCTTAATCCCTGTCTTCGCTCTTTGGCACAAGCTTACTTTACTACCATACCTCTCTCATAGAACTCGATACGATAGTTCAAAATTAGTCGTTCAACAGAGGGAATAATATATTCGACAGCGAGTGGGTATGAGTTGGCGATGGAGTTCACAATTTCGTACTCGAAACTATGATATGGTATGTCACCCTCCATGTGTTGGACGTCTATTACTAGGATGTCAGGTTCTGGGATGTTGATTGCTACTGGTAAAATGATCTCTGGTTCGGCCAGTACCGAAATGATTCAATTTCCTGAAGGAAATTTAACCCTTTGATGGAGGGTGGATGGGATGACTCCAACAACATGGAGCCACGGTCGCCCCAACAGAAGGTTAAACGACGCAAAGATGTCAATGATCTGGAATGTGACAAGAGTCACATCTGGTCCGATTTATAATTCGATGTCTATTTCTGCCTCTACCTGTCTTCGAAAATTATTAAAGGCTCTGATGCTCATGGTACTGGGCTGGAAGGATAATGGTTCAATCCCCAAATGTTCGGTAGTCCTCAGGAGGCAAACGTTTAAGCTTGATCCGTTGTCAATGAGTATGAGTGGGACCTTGAAATCCCTATAATGGACAACTATATTAAGTGAGCGTCCATGTTTGCGGCATTCAGGTGACAAGCCATCATTGGAGAAAGTGATGGCTTGTGGTGCAAGAAGTTGTCCGATCATGCTTGCAACCATTTCAGGCGGTACGTCAGGAGAGATGTGTGTATCGTTCATAGTTTTCGCAAAGATTTCTCGATGCGATCTTAATGTCCACAAGAGTTCCCAAATGGAAATTTGTGTGGGAATGGATTTGAGCTAAGCTGCTACATCGTAGACAACATCATCTTTGTGGGCCGTTCCTAAGAAAGTTCCTCGGGTTTCTTTCAAATTCTGATTGTCCCTCCTGAAGTACCTACCATTGTTGCCTACTTCGGTGCATTCCGGGTAGTGCCATGGGACTACCTTTGTGTTGTAGGAGGGAACAGTCCTCCCTTCTAGGAATACCGGATCTTGAGGCTACAGAATTGTTACCGGTACTATTTGTGGTAGACTCGAGGATTTCCCCTGAAGTGTGATTAAATCCTCGCAGGTTTTTATGATGCGACTCTCCTCCTCCTTTTGGTGTTCAATCTGTGAGGGAGGGATCCTTCGGGCGTCTGCTAATTGGCGAGGTAAGAGGAAGCTTGGAGACTGGACTGGAGGTGCCCCTTGTAAGGTTAGCGAGGCTAGATCGGGGAGGCCCACTAGAAGAATGAGAGGTTTAGAGCCTGACCTATTTGGATATGTGGGAGATGATGCTGGATGTGCCCCTTCGAGAACTTGAGACTGAGAGTTTGACTTGTTGGATGCTGGTGGTGCCCCTTGGAGAATGAGAGGCTGAGAATTTGGTCTGTTGGATGCTGGTGGTGCCCCTTGAAGGATGAGAGGTTGTGCTGTCAATGCTGCTTCGAAGAATACCTATTGCCTAGGCGGAGGCGCCTATCGGTATCCCCATGTCTGATTTGCCATATTGGGCATGATTGCTTGTATGGAATGATGTGGGAAGGAGTACATGGGACGACCTTCCTCAATGTGGTTGACGATAGAGGTGCTAGATGTGCTGGGCCCTGCTTGCTGTGATGACAGTGGATTATGGAGGATGTTGGCCTGAGCCGTAGTGTTATCTTATGGGGTGATCACAATCTTTTAGCTTTCGATCAAATCCTGGACCACATGTTTCAACGCAAAACAACGATCGGTTAGGTGGCCAAGAGACTGATGATATGCATAATACTCGTTCTCGTTGTAGCTCGCGGGTAGGGGATTTGGAGGAAGTCGAGGTTGGAGCGGTGTCAGAAGCTGCTTTTGCACCAACATTGTCATGACCTGACTGTATGTTTGTGCCAAAGGGGTGAACTTCCTGCCCAGCATTGCCTGCTTGTACGGGTTTTGCACATTTCCCCTAGGTTGTTGCTGTTGTTGTTGAGGCGGCTGTGCCTGATATCCCTGTTGGGCTTGCTGTGGTTGGTACTGCCTGTTTGGTTGTGGCTGGTACTGCTTGTGTTGCTGTACTCCGGTTGCAGAGCGTACTGGTTGCCTTGAGTGTTGGCGACGATATTGTTAACTTCTGTGGTACGTTGCGCAAGAGCAGTGTCGTTTCCATTCCCATATTCGATGGGCTTCCCCTCGACTTTGTTTCTTTTCATTGAGGGGGCTTGATGTGGCCAGGGGGAGATGTTCCCGGCTTTGATCCCGACTTCTACTTGTTTCCCAGCTCGGATGAGCTGGGAGAAGTTCACATATGGGTATGAGATTAGATATCTCGAGATGCTTGGATTTGCCAAATGGACGATCATGGATATCTATTCCTCGTCGTCGATGGGGTTTCTCATTCGGGCAGCCATGGCCCTCTATCATCCCACGTATGCTGATAATGATTCGTCGCTCTTTTGCCTCAAGGCGGCCAGATCTTCTCTTCTTGGAGCCATGTTTAGATTATAGGAAAATCTGTCAATGAATGCCTGAGAAAGTCTCTCCCAGGTCTTAATCTGATGGCTATCCAGCGATGTGTACCAATCCAAAGCATCGCCCTTAAGGGATTTTTGAAAAAATCATATCAAGACTCCATCATTCCCTGCTATCGCATTAAGTTCCCCACAAAAGGCTTTCAGATGTGCAGTGGGGCACCCGCTACCATCATATCTTTTGAATTTCAACACCTCAAAGTTTGGAGGCACCCAAGCATCTGAAAAGGGACACAAATCCCTGAATTTAATGGATAGATGATCCACTCCTTGCTGCCTCTGCAACTAATTTTGTACCATTTACAGTTGTTCCCACAGCTCCTCAATTTTTGATTTGCTGTGTTGTGGGTATCTTGCCCCTTGATGTAAGGCTTGGGCTGTTTCCTCCTCTTAAGGGTCAATTTCCTCGACCCTTTAGTTTTCAAGAATGGAGGGTTGTTGGAAAGAAGATGGACTTCCAATGGTGGGAGGTAATTAGAATTGAACTCCAGTCCCTTTCAAGGGAGGGTGTGATGTACGGAAATGGCTCTCGCCCGGAGTATCTACCAAATTCGGAATGTGACTCCCGTTAGGGGGAGTGAGTTGGACTCGAAACTGGCCCCCTTCGTGGGCATTGGCCAGTTCTTGTCTGTAACTCTCGTTAGGGAGAGCCTGTGTTGTGATCTGAATGTTGTTCATGTTTTCGGGGAGATGTGCTAAGTAATGTATTAAAAGATGTGTGGGAGGGTTGCTTCCTTTTGTCTATTGCTGTTGATCTTGTGTCGATTCCTCAGAAAGAGGGAGAATAGGATTTATTGGAGGAATGAGGGAGAAAGCAAAAGAAGTTTGTGGGATTGAACTGTTTTGAACACTAGACTATGTTGCTTGCATGTTCAGTGTGGTGCCCGGTACCAGGCGAATTAGCAACTCCTGCAATGCCTTGAAATTTTGAGCTATCTCATTCAAGGCTGCAGTAGCTAGCGAATCTGTTGGAGTTGTCGGAGGTACCTGTGCCGGTGCTTGTGCTAGTACCGGTGTTGATGTTAATGTTTCGAGAGTTGGCTGAGCTATCGGCTCTTCTTCATGGGTAACCATAGCTTCTCGGGATCGAGTAGTCATAGCTCGGATTGATGCCTAAACAAGTGTAAGCCAAAGATTGATGTTTTTTAGTTAGTTTGTTTATTTGTCTTATGACTGTCATGTATTTTTTTTTATTTATTTTATATGAATGCAATGATGATGTCCCTTGAGATTGGAATACCACACACTTTCGAGTCAGGTCTCAGCTAGTGCGCTCTAGCAAATCCCCATTGGAGTCGCCATTCTGTGAACGCTGGGAGATCGACGTCCACGCTCTTTAAGCGATCTTGGCTTTTTGTCCTTTTTCTTGTGTTGTTGTTGTAGGGGATATATAACCTTGATTATCGGTTTGGAGTCGCCACTAGCCACTTAATCTCAAAATCCCGCAGTCGGCTAGAACTCGCAGAATATGTAAGGTTGGAGATATTCGAAGCTTCTCCTACCTTAGATTGACTCCTGGTCTGCGATCTGGAATTCCAAGTAAGGGGCCTCGGTTATAAAGAGGGAATGTGTTAGGCACCCTCTCTGCCCGTACGAATGTATAGTCTCTACTTGGTGTGGTAAGGAAATCTCAAGGGATGGATGATGTGGTCGGATTAGGACTAGGCACATGTGGTGAGTCGGGGTAGCTGATGGGGCATTCGTACGGCGGAGAGTTAATGAGCACATTAATTTGTCGCCACGTGGCACCGCTATATAAGGAGAGCCCTAACACTTAGGGCTCTTCTCTTCTGCATTTCATCTTCTTCTCCCTTTTTACTTTCCCTCCTTCCTTGCGTACGTTCTGGCAACTGTTCTCGCCGCAATCCAGTCAAAATCCCGCCAGTCATAACTCCGGTGAGCTCCTTTCTTCTTCTCCTTTTTCATTTTCCCATTTAATGTCTAGTTCTAGGAGCTTGCGAGAGGGGGTCTCTGGTGGCGAAAGTGGGGTAAGTAGTCGCCTTAGGGTAATGTTTAACCCACCTTCGCCACTGGTGGTAATGGCGGATACTGTTTTCCGGTATTCATCGTCGAAGAGGGTACTAGAGAGGTCTCCAGAACAGAGATTGGCGCTCACTGTTAGGGCATTAGATTTATCTCTTAGGCACGAAACGATGCCTAGGACGCAGGGACTGAACGTGCCTTCAGTGACCGACCAAGTCGTTGAAGCGCGTGACCCGCCCGATGAGGATATAGTGGGTGAGGAGGATTCGAGGGGAGCCAGTGCCCTTGACTTTGACTGAGGAGGAGCTAGTCTGGTTCAGGCTTGGGTATCACATCCCCGAGTCTGTGATCTTCAGGCTTCCTTTGGCAGACGAACTGCCGGACTGACCTCCTGAGGGGGTAGTGGTAATTTTTCAGGTCGCTCTACAATGCAGCCTGCGATTCCCACTTTAGGGAATTGTTCAGCGTCTCTTGACCTGTCTCGGCTTGGCTCTAGGACAGTTAACTCCAAACGGGTGGAGGGACTTGTTCGACTGTGTAGTCTTATGGGCTGAGATGAAGCAGCCCGAGCTATTAGTGGACGAGTTCCTTTACTTGTATCAGGTGAAGCCGAACACCCTTCAGCCCGGCTGGTACTACTTCTCCTCGTGGTGGAACACCAGCGGGACCTTGATAACCAACCCTCCCTCATTCAACGAGCATTGGAGAGATAAGTGGTTTAGGGTCTATGGATGCTGGGAGACGACCAACCCAGAATTGACACAATCTCTCATCCCCCGGGCTTTCTCCGAACCAGGTTCATACTGCAATGGTAAATCGTCTGTAACGACCTGAAAATTTCCGTACATTGGGCCGAGTATCACCTCGACCAGAAATCACATAGGATTAAATCCTTTAGAAATTTAACAAAGTTAACTAAGTACTAAACTCGGTAAATCATGAAATCCGTTGGGATCGCTTCAAATACGATCTGCAAGATCTAAAACTTGCAGAATTGGTGACTCTAGGTTATCCTAAAGTCTAGAGCCAAACTCATTACCCGTCTGCTCTCGGGACTGAAACGAAACTTCGTATGAGGTCTAGATCGCACATCGGGAGTCCGATTAACACGAAGCTAAGGAACCAGGACCGCCCCACTGGGCTTGACAATCATCTCAAAAATCAGATGATTCCGATGTCCCACGGCCATTATTTTCACTCCGGAGCGAGGGAGTGTGAAAACAACTATTTCCATCCAAGAGAAAATATCTGGAATAGTGATCTGGCACCTTTCGGTTGCGCGTCAGTATTAAGTAACCTGACCGTCGGAATCAGACCAAATACACACCCTCGGATTAAGAAAAATTTCAGGAACATTTACATGTACTCAGAAATTCTGATCGTGGCGTGGCCCGCGGACCGTTGAACTGAAAGTGGTCTGCCACGTGCGATCTGGGAATCCGATCGAGCCGAAAACGTAATCCCACGTAGATCCTCTGAGGGTGAGCTTAAGTCTGACGTTTGGCTCAAAGAGGGCTACCAGAACACCCCTTTTGAGCTTGGAAAGTGGCGAACTGCCTATATATGCAGCCACCCTTGAACCTAAGTCTATTTTGGTTATGTTCTAGGCTATAAAAGGGGCTTAGAACAGCCCCTCTCACAGCCATACGAATTTGGGTCCAAACCCTAAGAGAGAAAGAGAGAAAAGAGAGAGAAACTTGTGGAGATCGAGGCCGATCTTCCTCCTACTGCTTCCACTTCTCCCACGGCCTACACCGCTCTATTCCAAGGGATTTCCCGGCGGTTTCCACCCCATTTGAAGGTAAGAAACCCTAACCCTAGGTCTGATTTGAGCTTGATTAGTGATAGGTTAAGGAAAGACTAATTAAATGCGCTCTTTAGGCTAAGAAACTCCCGTATACGGAAGCACTAACCCTCTTGCTGATTCATTGGAATTCCAAGGGCTGAGGTGAGGACTTTAAGCGTATAAGTTACGGTTTTCAACGCTTTCAATGTCAGATAATGATAGATTCATGATCTGCATGCAAATGCACATGTACAAAGTGCTTTCCGTTTCCTGTTTCGATTAGCGATAAAGAATATGGAATTTTACATACTCTTGATATACGTAGAAATACCGTATACGTATTTTTGTTGAGAAAATGTTTAACATGTTTATTTAATGTTTGATTATATCATGTGTGGATAAAATGCTAGTTTGGCGAAAGGGATCGCAAAAATACACGTTCATGTGTAAATGTCATATATGTGGAAATTGTGTATTCCGGAAATTTCGCATACGTGCGGATTTTGGAAATATAATTGTGATGATTATTTGCCGTATGATTATGATATACACGGGAAAAATACTCTCGAGGCTTAGGGACAGCCCAATCACGAACTTGCCTAACATACGTCATGTATGTTGGAGAAGTGTATTCTAAGTGTTTATATAAGTGCATGTATGTGTACATGTGTATGTACTAGTGCCTTAGATAGGCGCTGATATGGGTTTTCCGACTCCCTTAGAGACATGTAGGTTCCCCTCCATGCGGTGGTTCACCGCAACCACTTAATTGTATTGCACACACAATTGTATCCCTATGGGGATAGTGCTTTATTACATGCATTACAACATGCTTTGCAAATGCTTGACTTCATGTTTTACTTTATGCTTTATAACATGCCTACTAACATGCTTGTATTGCTTGTTTATCATGCTTTATTTCACATGCTAACGATGAAATTGTTTGAGTTTGGGACTATGAATATAGTCCAAACACTCGGTACCAGACTTGTGATTGTGGCTGAGATTCATGTCGCCACAAAGGACGGGTTCGGCGAACCCGAGTCGTACTTCGGTTGGCGATAGTGGTTGGCCACGCGGAGTGCTTTTGCGCTCCATATCGCTCAACTTGTGGTGCGCTCGAGCTAGTCAGGCTCGCCAATTAAACCGAAGTGTAGTTGGTGTTCACCTTGTTTGGTCGCTACTGCTTGAACCTAGGGTACCAAACTTACCAGTGGCGATTCCCGTTTAAACCATGATACCTAGATCTGCTAAGACGCATGAGCCGGGCATGGTGGTATGGGACACCGTGGTCGAGCTGTCGGCCTATGCTGGGGCCATGTGCCTCCCCGTAATGACCATTGCGCAACTATCTCGTGAGCCGAATACGGTGGTATGGGACACTGTATTCGAGCTGTCGATACTTCGGCGAGAGCCGAGTACGGTGAGATCTGTGCTCGTGCTGACGGGCGACGAGTCCTCCGTGGTATCATCGAGTGTACTCTAAGTATCTGTGATTGGCCACGAGCCTTTCACAGCAACTAGAGTGTGAGTTGAGCCGAGTATGGTGAGACCTGTACTTGAGCTGACGGCTAGTGATTGAGCCGAGTACGGTGAGACCTGTACTCGAGCTGACGGCCAGCAATTGAGCCGCATACGGTGAGATCTGTATCCGCGCTGACGGGTGACGAACCCTTTGCGATGCCATCACTAAGCTTCTCAAACCATAACATCGTATGAGAATAACTAGGATTGACGACCCTAGAATGGATCATGTTGGGAATGATACAAGGGAGGTACCTTAGTTTCCCAATACTGCTGATTGAAATGGACTAATAATAACTTGGCAATCACGAGCATCATCGCACCGCATGTGCTTTGTAGATGTGGCGCACTGAGGGAGTTAAGCATTCGCGAACGTAAGATGATGTCGCTTGAGGGTGGTTTGGCAAGGGCATACAGCATCATGTCATATCATTTTTGCATTTAACAAGAGTAGTTAGAAATGCTTGATTTGTACTGCTTTATCATTACTGCTTGGTTGATTTGATAACATGTTAACTTATGCATTATTGTTCCACTGAGTTAGCTACTCACTCCCACGTTACGGGACGGTGTTGTACACACCAACCAGACTCTGTTGCAGGTTTAGAGGGCGCCTTGGTTCAGGAGCCAGAGCCCGACGTTGATGAGGACCAGGAGGAGTTCTCTTTCATGCAGTATTCTGACGGCTACGCCTAGGCCGGCTGCATCGCGGGATTCTCGGGGCCTCTTTTGAGGATGTATTTTGGGTTTTTGATTTACAAACATTACATGTATATTGGTGCTCAGCTAGTACTCATACTCTGGAGTTCAGAAAATTTTGTTACTTTACATACTTGAATATAAAATTTCAGTCTTCCGCTGTTTTTTTTTAAATGCAATTGAACTGGAGTATGAATTACTGTTTTGGTTTAATCTCATTCATGTTTATTGCGCTAACTCAGACAACATTTAACCGGCATCGTGTATGTTGCATAAGTGATGCGCTGGAACTCGGGTGTTGAGTTCATTCTCGACCCCCGAATTTCAGGGTGTTACAAGTTGGTATCAGAGCATGATTTTGATTAAAACCGGACCTGAGTTATGTCCCCACTGCGTACGCTGACGCATTATACTTAGAAGGGTGCGCAAAATTTTAGAAACAGTCCTAGGGTCCCCCGATTTCACCGTTTGGTGAAATTCATTAAAAACATACGCGTTGATCGAGTCTGTACTCGATCATGACCGCACACATGGACTCCAAATCGCCCCTGGACCGTCTATTGACGTGTCAAGATCACAACCCACCAAATTTTAGTCGTTAAAAATCGGGAAAAATCAGATTGGTTCTGAAATTTCCGGAAACTACCCGTTTGGGAGCCGAACGGAGTTCGTGGGCCCCCCACGTCAGCCCATTACAATTTTTGACTAAGCCAGGGTGCATTCAGCACCCTGGGCACGTGCCAAGGTGGGCCAGGCCGCGGCAGCGCGGCTCCGGCCAAGTCGCCGCGGGTCGGGCGCGGTCGATTTTTCGGCGCTGGTCCGAGCATGGGCTGGGTCGGTTTGACCCCCCCTACCTCATGGCACGTGCCATTTTCGGTTTTGGTTAGGATAAATAGGGCTGGAAGCTCCCTCTTTCCATTTCACCCCTCTTTTCAAGCACCTCCACCCCATTTTCGATTTTCTCCAAAAACCCATCCCTCCAACCTCCAAATCTTCCATTTTTCTTCCATATCACATACATCCCAACCTCCACAACAGCCCTAGCTTCTCCCTTTCCCCATTTTCTCAAGTTGGAGCTCTCATATCCCTCCTTGGAGCTCAAAATCGGGTAAGATACAAACCCATCCCACTTCCTTCTTGTTTCTTCTTCATTTCCTACCTCTTGGGCTCCTCCCACACCCATTGCATTGATTATTTGTGGTGGAGCAAAGAGATCAGCCCCTTAAATCCCATTTTGGGCAAATTTCCATGGCCCTCCTTGGTGTGGTGGCCACCATTTTCTCTCTTTCCTCCTCCATCTCTCTCTCATGGGAAAGAGGAAAACCGCGGCTGATGATGCCGGCCCAAGTAGGCCAGCCCATTCCCGAAGAAGATCCGACGTCGGGGCCGGCCCAAGCACCGTGCGGGAGTTTAGGTCAAAGCGAGACTTGGATCCCGACCATCCCGCCAGAAATGCTTACCCGATTGGCATGGAATATGGGCGCTTTGCGGGCCGCAAAGTTGTGTTTGAAGCTCATGTAGATGAAAGGATGTTCGGGCTACACCCACTGATGGACCGCCTGGTGGACATCGGTTGGAATTCTATGTTTGATGGCCAGTCGCCTGCAAGTGAGAACACGGTTCGCGCCTTCTATGCTCACATCGTGGACGCATCTGTTGAGCCTCTTCAGTTTACTGTTTCTGTGAGGGGCATTAGACGCACGATTACAGTGGATGAAGTGGCTCGGATCACCAAGCTGCCGCGTGGTCAAGTACACCCCAGTGATAGCTTTTCCAGGAGTGCGCGGGAAAGGGATCGCCGCGCGCGATATCTCTGTGGTCGCCGGGTTACTTGGAGGAGAGGAAACAGCATTGCGTCGACAAAAATGGCGGAAGACCTCCGTTTACTCCATCATATTTTCACCTACAACGTGTACCCACGATCGGGTAACCGCACGGAATGTACTCGGGTGATGGTAGACTTCTTGTACAAGATGGGACATGGAGACGACATATGCCTGCCCACGTTCATCCTATCTCAGATAGTGCATGCCTTACGTTCTACCAGGAACGATCTTTCGCTCCCATTTGGCCGTCTGATCTGCAGGATGGCTCGTGATGTAGGCTACAGGTTGAATATGGAGGATCTTGCACCGGTCCGAATCATAAGTGAAGCGACACTCAGGAATATGAAGATCGGCCCTCAACAGCGGCAAGCCCGACTCGACGACTCTGGTGATGAGTCGGATAGTGCCGACGAGGAGAGTGATGAGGAGGGCGATGATGACATACAGGAAGAAGAACCTGAGGCTCAGGATACCGAGGAGAGTTCACCTCCTATGGCTCAGGAGCCTGGTATTGATCGGGATGCTTTTGACGCGCGATTTGCCCGTCTTGAGGAAGGGCAAGCCGCCCTGCAGCAAGAAATTGGTCAAGTTCGAGCCAAGCTTGAAGAGACTGACGCCTATATAAAGAGAAGTTTCAAGAAGATGTCCCGTACGTTGAAGGCCATCCTGTGCTGTGCGCAGGATAAGAATGCTCCTCCTCCACCGCCTACTTCGGATGCTTAGTCATCCATGTGTTGTGTGTTGTTGTTTAGGTTTTTACCGCGATAGGCGGTTTATGTTTTTTCTTGTTGTTGATGTAGTAGGTAGTAGCATGCTTTGTATGTTTTCATGTAATGAATGTAATGGCTATCATGTGATTTTCTGTCGTGATTCATGTAACTCTGTGTCCATGTATTATGACAATTTTGAGTAAATGAAAAGCATGTAGCCTCTTTGTATTGATGATGTGTGGAATGCGTAAGTGCCTCATGATGATGTGTATTGTGCTATATCTCACAAATGATCTACCCTATGTTGTATAGGGCATGCCGCGGCAGTATACGCGGAGCACGGCACATCTACGTTTGACCGGCTCTATGGACCAGACTCCTTCTGGTAGTGGCGGTCCTACAGACCGTGGATTGGGATCTGATCAGCCTTCTGCTGGTCCTAGTGGTGGACAGCCACCTTACACACCCCCGGTCAGAGAGCAGTATCGGCCGTCATCTGCTGCACATCATGATTCCCAGGCTGCTCCACAGCCTGATAGATTTGAGCAGCTGATGATGATGATGCATCAGCAGCAGATGCAGCAGCAGCAGCAGATGCAGCAGCAGCATGAGCAGATACAGCAGCAGCAGCATCAGGATCTGATGGCCACTATTGCTGAGGCCTTGTCCCACGGTGGTGGTGCGGCTCCACCTACTACGTCTGCGCATCCTGAGGAGTATTCTGAGCCTCCTGCGCGATGTGAGGATGCGCCTCTGCCTGCACCCGTTGCACCTCCTACTGGAGATGTCGGTACGCGAGGTCTACTCGAGCGATTTCAGCGCTTGAGGCCTCCTTCATTTGCGGGTTCTCACAGACCCGAGGAGGCAGAGTTCTGGCTGGACCGCATCTCCAAGATGCTACGGATGTTACATTGCTCTGAGGCAGAGCAGGTTGAGCTGGCTACCTTTATGTTTGAGAGGGAGGCCAGCTTATGGTGGGACAGTGTGCTGCGCACGGTCGCAGTGGACTTCGTGTGGACTTGGGAGGCTTTCGAGTCTCGGTTCCACGAGAAATATTACCCGCAGACATATCGACATGAGCGGGAGGACGAGTTTTTGCGCCTCAGGCAGGGAGGCATGACGGTGACGGAGTATGAGCACCGATTTACCGAGTTGGGCCGCTTTGTCCCGACCATCCTCGTCAATGAGCAGATGAGGATGCGACGATTTACTGGAGGCTTGCGACCTGACATACGGTCGAAGCTTTGCTGCCACACTATCCCTACTTATGCAGCACTGGTCCACATGTCTATGACGGCCGAGCAGGATGTGGACCGTCTGGCCCGATCACGCGGTACTATGGTTGCGAGACCGCGCCAGGATACACAGAGCAGGCCTATTTTAGGCAAGAGGCCTCGAGCCGATTCTCCCCCGGGCTGCAGCGCCAGTGCTTCCCATGAGACGCCCGTTGGTGACCTGCACGTTTTGCGGGAAACCAGGACACCCTGCCGAGAGCTGCTTCTCGCGCATGAGGGCTAGCGGATTTGCGCCACCGCAGAGATTGGGTCGCCCTTATCCCCAGGCCATTTCAGCCCCGCCGCTACAGACCGCTCCTGCACATCCTTCATTCCGACCTCCTGTGCCGTTCTTCAGACCGCCACAGCGACCCCTGGCTCCTCAGCCGAATCGCCAGCAGCAGGCCCGTGTGCATACCCTTGTTGCTGAGGCACCAGAGACGTCGATATCGGCACCGACGGCCTTCGAGGGCACGGCTCATATCCATGGTACTCCTGTTTCTCTACTGGTGGACACTGGGTCCACTATCTCTATCATTTCATGTGGGGCGGTGAAACGCCTATCTTTGCATACTGTTCCCACTAAGGGAACGAGACTCACTACGGCCACCGGGACCTTCTCGGATGTCACACGTTTATGCGAGAGTTGCGCGATAGTTTTGGGTAGCACACAGAGCTCGTCGACCTTATTGTTGCTCTCGCTATGGCACTACGACGTTATACTTGGCATGGATTGGCTCGCCAAGATGAGGGCGGAGATAGATTGCGATGCTCGGATCGTGACGCCTATGGACCTGACGGCACAGCTTCACGTTCTCAGTGCAGGTCAGTTGGCCCTGTCGAGTTGATTGTTATGCTGCATTACTTGTGCCGATTGATGGTCCGACACTGGAGGGTACGCCAGTGGTTAGGGAGTTTGTTGGAGTCTTTAAGACTATCCCTGGTTTACCTCCTCGGCGCGAGATTGATTTTACGATTGACCTTACGCCTGGTGCGATGCCCATCTCGTTGCCGACCTATCGTATGCCTCCATGCGAGATGGAGGAACTGCGGAAACAGATTGACGAACTTGTAGAGAAAGGCTTTATTCGACCTAGTGTGTCTCCTTGGGGAGCACCTGTGTTGTTCGTGAAGAAGAAGGACGGGTCGCTACGGTTGTGTATTGATTACCGTAGGTTGAACCAGGTCACGGTGAAGAACAAGTATCCTTTGCCCAGGATAGATGATCTGTTTGATCAGTTGAGGGGGGCGAGTATTTCTCGAAGATTGACCTCCAGTCAGGGTACCACCAGTTGCGCGTGAGAGAGGAGGATATACAGAAGACAGCCTTCAGGACGTGCTTCGGGCACTATGAGTTTTTGGTGATGTCGTTCGGTCTGACGAACGCACCAGCCGTGTTCATGGATCTGATGAACCGGGTATTTCGGCCCTTCCTTTACCGATTCGTCATCGTTTTTATCGATGATATTTTGATATACTCCACGAGTCGGGAGGAGCACGAGGAGCACCTGCGAGCAGTGTTGGGTACGTTGGAGAGGAACCAGTTGTTTGCGCAATACAAGAAGTGTGACTTCTGGCAGGAGGAAGTCAAGTTCCTGGGACATGTTGTGTCCAAGGATGGGATAGCAGTGGACCTTGCTAAGGTAGCCGCGGTTCAGGATTGGCAGCAGCCTGAGTCGGTTACTGAGGTGAGGAGTTTCCTCGGTCTGGCTGGGTATTACAGATGTTTCATTCGGGATTTCTCGAAGATCGCCAGGCCATTGTCGCAGTTGACTAGGAAGGACCTGAAGTTCGCCTGGAATGAGAAGGCGGAGGCAGCTTTTAAGGAGCTGAAGGACAAGTTGACGTCCGCCCCTGTGCTAGTATTGCCAGAGCAAGGGGTGAAGTACACGGTATATACTGACGCGTCTCGCGTTGGTTTGGGTTGTGTGCTGATGCAGAAGGATAGGGTGATTTCGTATGCCTCGAGACAATTAAGGAAGCACGAGGAGAATTACCCTACACATGACCTGGAGTTGGCAGCAGTCATCTTTGCATTGAAGCTCTGGAGACATTACCTCTACGGAGAGGAGTTCGAGCTTTTCTGCGACCACAAGAGCCTTAAGTATATATTCACGCAGCGAGACTTGAATATGAGACAGCGCCGATGGATGGAGACCTTGAAGGACTTCAAGTTCGAGGTTTCCTACCATCCTGGCAAGGCGAACCTTGTGGCAGACGCGTTGAGCCGCAAGAAGGCGATTGCATTTGCGGCACCGCTGATGATAGCCGAGTGGGACATGATGGAGTTTGTGCGCGACTTCGAGCAGAGACTCACTGTCGAGGAGCCTTTTGAGTGTGTTGCGCACGTTCGGGCGCGGCCACTTATTGACGACAGGATTGTTGAGGCCCAAAGGGGCGATATACGGCTGTCTGAGCTTCGAGAGCAGGCTAGCGACGCCGTGGATTCCGAGTGGAGAGTTGGTTCTGATGGGGGTTTACGATTCCGTGGCCGCCTATGTGTTCCTGATGTGGCTGACTTGAGACGCGAGCTTCTCGAGTCTGCCCATAACTCGAAGCTTGCGATGCATCCTGGTAGCACGAAGATGTACCAGGATATGAGACGGACTTACTGGTGGGACAACATGAAGGCCCACATCGCTGAGTATGTATCTCGGTGTCTGACGTGCCAGCAGGTCAAGGCAGAACATCGCCGACCTCCTGGACTGCTTCAGCCCATGCCTATAGCGGAGTGGAAGTGGGACTTCATCTCCATGGACTTCATATCAGGGCTGCCGAAGACGAGGAAGGGACATGATTCTATTTGGGTGATTGTGGACCGGTTGACCAAATCGGCCCATTTCCTCCCTATCAGAGTTACGAACTCTGCAGACGAGCTGGCTAGACTGTACATCAGAGAGATCGTCCGTCTGCATGGAGTTCCCTTTGGAGATCGTGTCGGACAGAGACACGCGATTCACATCCATCTTCTGGACTCGTATCCAGGAGGCGATGGGTGTGAAGTTGAAGTTCAGTACAGCGTTTCATCCTCAGACTGATGGGCAGACAGAGCGGGTAAATCAGATTTTGGAGGATATGTTGCGAGCATGTGTGTTGGACTTCAAGGACAGCTGGGATGACTGTCTTCCGTACGCAGAGTTCGCCTACAACAACAGCTTCCAGGCGACTATTGGCATGGCGCCTTATGAGGCTTTATATGGTCGACCTTGTAGGGCACCGCACTGTTGGGCAGAGGTTGGCGAGCGCAGCCTGATTGGCCCGGAGTTGGTCCAGACGACTACAGAGAAGATTGATATCATCAGGCGTCGATTACGCACAGCGCAGAGCAGACAGAAGAGTTACGCCGATACGAGGCGGCGACCGCTGGAGTTCGATGTCGGGGATCATGTCTTCCTTCGAGTTTCCCCTATGAAGGGAGTCCTTCGGTTCGGAAAGAAGGGGAAGCTCACACCGAGATTTATCGGTCCATTTCAGATACTGGATCGAGTGGGTGATGTGGCGTATCGTCTCGCCTTGCCTACGCCGCTTGCTTCTGTACACAACGTATTTCATGTCTCTATGCTGAAGAAGTACGTTCCTGATCCTACGCATATCATCAGATGGGAGCAGGTACAGTTGAGTGAGGATGCTACGTACGAGCTGCGCCCGACGCGTATCCTTGATAGGAAGGAGCAGGTACTACGTAGCAAGGTCATCCCACTTGTGAAGGTGCTTTGGACACATCATTCCGAGGAGGAAGCTACCTGGGAGACTGAGGCCGAGGTCAGAAAGAACTACCCTCAGATTCTCGAGGACTACGAAAAGGTATAAATTTCGAGGACGAAATTTTTTGTTTAAGGGGGGTAGATTGTAACGACCTGAAAATTTCCGTACATTGGGCCGAGTACCACCTCGACCAGAAATCACATAGGATTAAATCCTTTAGAAATTTAACAAAGTTAACTAAGTACTAAACTCGGTAAATCATGAAATCCGTTGGGATCGCTTTAAATACGATCTGCAAGACCCAAAACTTGCAGAATTGGTGACTCTAGGTTACCCTAAAGTCTAGAGCCAAACTCATTACCCGTCTGCTCTCGGGACTGAAACGAAACTTCGTATGAGGTCTAGATCGCACATCGGGAGTCCGATTAACACGAAGCTAAGGAACCAGGACCGCCCCACTGGGCTTGACAATCATCTCAAAAATCAGATGATTCCGATGTCCCACGGCCATTATTTTCACTCCGGAGCGAGGGAGTGTGAAAAACACTATTTCCATCCAAAGAAAATATCTGGAATAGTGATCTGGCACCTTTCGGTTGCGCGTCAGTATTAAGCAACCTGACCGTCGGAATCAGACCAAATTACACCCTCGGATTAAGAAAAATTTCAGGAACATTTACATGTACTCAGAAATTCTGATCGTGGCCCACGGACCGTTGAACTGAAAGTGGTCCGCCACGTGCGATCTGGGAATCCGATCGAGCCGAAAACGTAATCCCACGTAGATCCTCAGAGGGTGAGCTTAAGTCTGACGTTTGGCTCAAAGAGGGCTACCAGAACACCCCTTTTGAGCTTGGAAAGTGGCGAACTGCCTATATATGCAGCCACCCTTGAACCTAAGTCTATTTTGGTTATGTTCTAGGCTATAAAAGGGGCTTAGAACAGCCCCTCTCACAGCCATACGAATTTGGGTCCAAACCCTAAGAGAGAGAAGAGAGAAAGAGAGAGAAACTTGTGGAGATCGAGGCCGATCTTCCTCCTGCTGCTTCCACTTCTCCCACGGCCTACACCGCTCTATTCCAGAGATTTCCCGGCGGTTTCCACCCCATTTGAAGGTAAGAAACCCTAACCCTAGGTCTGATTTGAGCTTGATTAGTGATAGGTTAAGGAAAGACTAATAAATGCGCTCTTTAGGCTAAGAAACTCCCGTATACGGAAGCACCAACCCTCTTGCTGATTCATTGGAATTCCAAGGGCTGAGGTGAGGACTTTAAGCGTATAAGTTACGGTTTTCAACGCTTTCAATGTCAGATAATGATAGATTCATGATCTGCATGCAAATGCACATGTACAAAGTGCTTTCCGTTTCCTGTTTCGATTAGCGATAAAGAATATGGAATTTTACATACTCTTGATATACGTAGAAATACCGTATACGTATTTTTGTTGAGAAAATGTTTAACATGTTTATTTAATGTTTGATTATATCATGTGTGGATAAAATGCTAGTTTGGCGAAAGGGATCGCAAAAATACATGTTCATGTGTAAATGTCATATATGTGGAAATTGTGTATTCCGGAAATTCCGCATACGTGCGGATTTTGGAAATATAATTGTGATGATTATTTGCCGTATGATTATGATATACACGGGAAAAATACTCTCGAGGCTTAGGGACAGCCCAATCACGAACTTGCCTAACATACGTCATGTATGTTGGAAAGTGTATTCTAAGTGTTTGTATAAGTGCATGTATGTGTACATGTGTATGTACTAGTGCCTTAGATAGGCGCTGATATGGTTTTCCGACTCCCTTAGAGACATGTAGGATCCCCTCCATGCGGTGGTTCACCGCAACCACTTAATTGTATTGCACACACAATTGTATCCCTATGGGGATAGTGCTTTATTACATGCATTACAACATGCTTTGCAACATGCTTGACTTCATGTTTTACTTTATGCTTTATAACATGCCTACTAACATGCTTGTATTGCTTGTTTATCATGCTTTATTTCACATGCTAACGATGAAACTGTTTGAGTTTGGGACTATGAATATAGTCCAAACACTCGGTACCAGACTTGTGATTGTGGCTGAGATTCATGTCGCCACAAAGGACGGGTCCGGCGAACCCGAGTCGTACTTCGGTTGGCGATAGTGGTTGGCCACGCGGAGTGCTTTTGCGCTCCATATCGCTCAACTTGTGGTGCGCTCGAGCTAGTCAGGCTCGCCAATTAAACCGAAGTGTAGTTGTGTGTTCACCTGTTTGGTCGCTACTGCTTGAACCTAGGGTACCAAACTTACCAGTGGCGATTCCCGTTTAACCATGGTACCTAGATCCGCTAAGACGCATGAGCCGGGCATGGTGGTATGGGACACCGTGGTCGAGCTGTCGGCCTATGCTGGGGCCATGTGCCTCCCCGTAGTGACCATTGCGCAACTATCTCGTGAGCCGAATACGGTGGTATGGGACACTGTATTCGAGCTGTCGATACTTCGGCGAGAGCCGAGTACGGTGAGATCTGTGCTCGTGCTGACGGGCGACGAGTCCTCCGTGGTATCATCGAGTGTACTCTAAGTATCTGTGATTGGCCACGAGCCTTTCACAGCAACTAGAGTGTGAGTTGAGCCGAGTATGGTGAGACCTGTACTTGAGCTGACGGCTAGTGATTGAGCCGAGTACGGTGAGACCTGTACTCGAGCTGACGGCCAGCAATTGAGCCGCATACGGTGAGATCTGTATCCGCGCTGACGGGTGACGAACCCTTTGCGATGCCATCACTAAGCTTCTCAAACCATAACATCGTATGAGAATAACTAGGATTGACGACCCTAGAATGGATCATGTTGGGAATGATACAAGGGAGGTACCTTAGTTTCCCAATACTGCTGATTGAAATGGACTAATAATAACTTGGCAATCACGAGCATCATCGCACCGCATGTGCTTTGTAGATGTGGCGCACTGAGGGAGTTAAGCATTCGCGAACGTAAGATGATGTCGCTTGAGGGTGGTTTGGCAAGGGCATACAGCATCATGTCATATCATTTTTGCATTTAACAAGAGTAGTTAGAAATGCTTGATTTGTACTGCTTTATCATTACTGCTTGGTTGATTTGATAACATGTTAACTTATGCATTATTGTTCCACTGAGTTAGCTACTCACTCCCACGTTACGGGACGGTGTTGTACACACCAACCAGACTCTGTGCAGGGTTAGAGGGCGCTTGGTTCAGGAGCCAGAGCCCGACGTTGATGAGGACCAGGAGGAGTTCTCTTTCATGCAGTATTCTGACGGCTACGCTAGGCCGGCTGCATCGCGGGATTCTCGGGGCATCTTTTGAGGATGTATTTTGGGTTTTTGATTTACAAACATTACATGTATATTGGTGCTCAGCTAGTACTCATACTCTGGAGTTCAGAAAATTTTGTTACTTTGCATACTTGAATATAAAATTTCAGTCTTCCGCTGTTTTTTTTTAAAATGCAATTGAACTGGAGTATGAATTACTGTTTTGGTTTAATCTCATTCATGTTTATTGCGCTAACTCAGACAACATTTAACCGGCATCGTGTATGTTGCATAAGTGATGCGCTGGAACTCGGGTGTTGAGTTCATTCTCGACCCCCGAATTTCAGGGTGTTACATCGTCATTCGTTTATAAGCTTATACTTTTGGCTGACTGTAACACCTCGTACCTTTCAGTACTTGGGTGTTACTAGGTAGGCCTCACTTAGTAACTCAAATCAAGTTTCTTAGGACATTCACCTTCATCCTAGCCTAAATCGGGCTGTTGCAATTAGTCTTCACCCAGGATCAAGCCATCTACAGTTAACACTCTAATAGACCATCAACATTATTAGAGATCTATTTTAGAATTGTCATTCAACTTTCTTTGATAGATGAATTTTAACTTTCCAGTATTAATATTGAAGCATAACCCCCGCCAAATTCACTGCTCATTAGACCCACAACCCTCAACCTAACATTCATATACCCGATCTCCACCATTATGTCATGTGGCCCCTAAATTTACTATGGACTTCCACTCGAAAACAAATCCTAAAACATTTGACCGTTGAAGTTTTAAAACCAGTCATTGAATTCAAGGTCAGATAGTAGACTGAGAGCTTACATCACCTGATTAGGCATCTAATCATCAAGATCAACCATCAGACTCATCTAAAAACGCTAAAGGACGAATGCATAATTGGAAATCTATTCTGAAACAATCCAACCATTCAATTCAAGATAATTCATTCACTTGAGATATAGGGTCATCTAATTATAGAAATAGCAGTTAAATTTCCCTTAAATTGGATTACAAACCTTATAACTGTTGGTGATCAATACAACTAGGCCATGGGTCGACAAGTTAAAACAATTCAGCCATTACACCTTATAATTTTCCATTAAATATTAAGAGTAGTTATTAATGTAGATTACGAATCGTTGATATACGAGATTAGGCATCTAATCATCCAATATGGACCAGGAAGCATCCTGATCATCCGAACAACCTCCAAAAAAAAATGTTGAAGTTCAGCCTGGAGTCAATCTGACCGCTTGATCATTATGAATTAACAAAGTAAGATAAAAACCCATTGTTATGGCTTACCTGAGTTATGGATTTTTTTCATTTTTGGTTAAGAGTCCTAATTGGACCCATGAAGTTGAATGGACGAGTGGATTTTCACTAACCATCACTGTGGGCCCTACATACATCACATGTGTGCACCAGGAGTGGTGCACCCGCGGTGTACTGGACTGTTAACTCGGTCAAAGAAGTGTTGACTCGATGAAAACTAGAAAAAGGAGAAATTCTCTCCTTCGTTTTCCTGCCATCAACGACATTTGAAAAATGCCGTTTGGGGATTTGATTTTGGGCTACCATATAAGATCAGATGGATGATCTGAACTGTTCATCTTGGAGAACACACGGGTCGGACCAAAACTATACTCGTCTTGCACACTGCTACGCATGTGCGTACGTATGAGCTTACGCTCAAGGATGCCGCATTCGACTGTTGTTTTAGGAATGGGAGTTCCGTTGCAATCCTAACCATACGTTTGGAGTAATCCCAGCCATTCATTTCGTTGAACCCTAACCGTGCTTACGAATTCTTAGGGCGACCAACGTCCTTCTCTCTGCCGCTAGGAAAGATTCGAGGGAATCTTTTTTGGTTAAATAGCTGGCGAGATTGCGACCATTTGTAAGCCTTTAGAAACTCTCCGGGAGCATCCTAGGCATCAATCCTAGGGCATTCTCATCACCTCATTCGCAGTAGTTTGGAGATCTCACACGAGATCTCCTTCTTGCGAGAAAATTGCCCGATATCGAAAATCTCGGAACCCACCAAGTTTTTGTTTAAGACACTCTAAATGGTGGGTCCCATGATGATCATTGATCAAATCCAAACCATCCATATACCTTAGATCAAGTGATCAGCCCTCCGATGAGAATTTGCCATGATCAGCCACCTTATTCTCCAACCTGCTGGTGAAACCCATCACTTTGCATGGGACCTTGATATTTGATTTGAGGGGTCCATTGGATAGGTCAGGACAAAAAAAAACTCATCGTAACGTTAGAATCTCTCTATATAATCAGTGGATAAGATCATCTTCTCAAAACTCTTATGAGTTAAAATGCTAATCGGTAACTAATGTTACTAATCCACCGATTAGTTGGGATAGCGGGATTTGGAAACCAGACAATATAGCCTATAAAAGGTTGCCACTTAGGGCAACCCTTTCCCAAAAAGAAAAAGATGGAAATAGATTGAGGAAAGGAAGAGAAAGCGTCGTCCGTTTGTTGCGGCACTGAGTTACACTGACTCAGTCCGAGTCATTGTTCGCATCTAGGACGAGCCCGAGCTTTGTCCGACCACGAAGGGAGAAACCAGAGAGGGAGCAAGAGAAAGAAGATAGAAGGAGAAAGAGATTGGAGAGAGAGAGAGAGAGAGAAGGAGCAGGTCTGTGCGTCACACCAACTTGACTTGAACCGAGTTGGCCAGATCCTGAGGCGAGTCACTAGATGTCTAGTGAGTTTGGTCTGAGGCCAGGCTCTTTGCTGGCCGATTCAGGAAGCAACAAAGCAACAAGGAGAAAGGAAGAAGAGAAATAAAAGAAGAAGAAAGAGGAAGAAGCAGAAGAGTCAATCTCTTTTCCAAAGAAACCGATTCACTGACTCAGTTTGAGTCACGTTAGAGTTTTTGTCAAGTTTAGAAATTGGTTCGGCATGTCTGGTGAGTCTGGTTAGGTCCAAACTCTTGGCTGGTCGGACCAAAGAGAAAGAATGGAAGAGAGTAGAAGAAGAGGAATGGGTGATGATATGTCGACTCAATGAGTCAACTCATTAAGTCAGTGATGGGTTTTCACTAAGGTGTGTCATGTGCAGCAACCCCGTTGGGCATGCAATGAATAAGAAAGAAAGAAGAAAGTGAAAGAAAGAATGAGGGAGGAAAGAAGATGGGATAGTGTGGTTGTAGCATTGGAACAAGTTGACTTAACCGAGTCAGGGTCGAGTTATGGCTGATTATGGTCTATTTTCTACTGTTGTAGCTGATTATGGTCTATTTTCTACTGCCGTAGTCCACTGTCGTAGTGGCTGATTTGTGGGGTCTAATTCATTTCATGTGCAATTGGTTTCAATTAAGTTCGGGGTGAGTTTGAATCTAACTCGGATTAGGAGAAAGTCAAGCTTTTGGGTTGAACCAAGACACATAGGATACGATCCTAAACTGTGCACACAAATTCCAACAAGTGTTGAAAAGTGAAGCTGACTCTAAGGTGAGGATCACCCTTCAAGTTTTTTTTTTACATCTGGATAATTAGCTTTGCTCATTCATCTTTGTTCATTTACTTTATTAATTGCTTAATGTGGTTCCTCATTCTTATTGATTTTGATTCCTTATGATGATTGATAACTTAGATTTAAATGTAATATTCGAATATGCCGTAAGATCTAATTACCTCTATTCTGATTTGAAATGAATGCTTTAGATATGCATGTGTTATATCGATATTATACATGATTTGTCATTCATGATCACTTGATGGAATGATTGGAGGTCCTAGAACTAGTGGCCACTTTGTCTAATAAATTAAATGGAACATTTGATGTGGGCTTATCATTTCATAGAACGTTTGTTGCCTAAGTGACTTTGGGATAATCCCGTTTTATTACATCCTTGGGATGGGTTGTTTGCCCTATGTGGCTTTAAGGAACCATCTTCATTTAACCTTCCAATGATAAGTTCCACTTGTAGGACTATAATTGGCCACTAGTTGAGTAGGTTACCTTTAAACATCCTATTTGTTAGCCTCATGAGCCAGGGATGGTGGAATGGGATACTATGCCTGAACTGTCGGCTTATGTTGGGTGACAAACCCCCCATAATGACCTTTGAGCTTTCCTAAATTGATTGTTTGAAATTAGAATAATAATGGTTGGGCTAATAATGTATTTTCATGGCATGCGGACTTTTCCGGGTGTCTAGTCCTCGGGTGTACCTTTGAGTACTTTTTTAGGAGATTAGTCCACCTTGGGCGTCCTCGTTACATAGTTTTTTTTGGGTGACTAGTTCTCCTTGGGCATACCTTGAGTACTTTTCTGGGGGGCTAGTTCTCCTTGGGCGACATCGTTGCATAGTCTTTTCCGGGTGGATAGTTCTCCTTGAGCGTACCTTTGAGTAGTTTTTCGGGTGGCTAGTTCTCCTTGGGCAACCTCGTTGCATAGTCTTTTCCGGATAACTAGTTCTCCTTGGGCGTACCTTTAAGTACTTTTTCGGGTGACTAGTTCTCCTCGGACAACTTTTCACCAGTTGGATGTGCATCCCTAGGTCCGTGAACATGTGCATGCATCCATGCATTTAAACAAGATCATCTTTATGAAATTTATTTAATAAATGCGTATCTGATGAACCTTATCTAATTCTCATGAAAACCATTGTGTAATATTTGTTTTACACTGTCTCTGATAACTATGCTTAATTATCTTGATGATACGATAAATCTTAGGGAGTATACCTCATTACGATAGCCATTGATGCTATCAAACCATACTCAGTGTGCAGGAGACTCAAATGACGCGCATGCTGGCGTTCATGTGGAATAGGAGGAGCCAGATGATCTTGCGACTCTCTATTCCTGACTTCATTTGTATTAGAATTGTATTGTCATGTTTTGTAAAATGTTAAGACATTTGTTTGTATAATTTTTCGGGTAACCACTTGAAATCTTAGTTATGTTTATTTAGACTCCCTCTTATACTGGATTTGCTATACTCCACTAACTTATTAACTCTGATAACAAGAGAAAAAATGTACGTGAAATTTGGGATATTGTAAAGGTTAACACTCGGGCTTTTGGAAAACAAGTAGTGTACTCGGGTCCAGGGAGCCGGGGTGTTATATTGACCCTATTCACTTATCTTGCTGCAGTCGTTCCCAAGAATCCACCTTTGCTCGACAGAGGGTCCTTGGCTCGGATCAAGGATTTGCGGTCCCTCGACGATGGTCGATGACCTTGGAGGGTCCTTCTCCAGCCCGATCGACTTCTCTGAGCAGGCTTAGACTTGGTCCTCACAGGTACGACCTTTGGTAAGATCTTTAGCCGAGCTTTATAACTTTGAGAACTTCCTTTGCTTGAAAACCGTTTCAAACACATTCGTTTTAATATAGAAATGCTTGAGGCTCAGCCTTATATCTGCCTTCTCTCCAAGGTTCGTGCACCTCCTTGGGACGAGGGAGTGACCCCGAAGAAGAAGAAGCAGAAGACTTCCTCAAAGTCCAAGGGGAAGGTCGACCCCTCTCGCCTGGTTGTCGTCGCGAACAAGGGAGAGGGTAGAGAGGTGAAAACCTCATTTAGAGTGACGAGGATGGTCGCTCTTGACCAAGCTGCTCCTTCTAATGCTCGGGGAGTTGCCGAGCCCCTGGTCGAGGCACGTCCTTCTGAGGGAGTGGAAGCCCGGGAGAGGCGAGTGAGCCGCCTTCGTCGGATTATGAAGGAGATCCTCCCTTGGGTGGATCGTCATATGGCTAACGCGGAGTATGTCACTTTGTTTGACTCACCGACTGAGACTACCCTTGCGCATGTGACAACCACCTTGCTCAGGGTAAGTATCTCGCCCAAAGTGAATTCCGTTTTCCCAATTTACTCGTACTTATCTTTCTCCTTTTTCTTTTGTAGTTCGCTCCATGCATGCTGAAGTGGCGTGCGAAGTTCACTGGGATGCGCGAGCAAGTGGAGGGAGACGAGCAGAAGGCAGTTTAGCTGGATGTTGAGCTTGAGGTCGTGAAGGCGGCTTCTGAGGTGGCTTCTACCGCGATGGCAACGTAACTGGAGCAGGCCAAGCATGCACATGACGAGTGTCGCGCTGAGCTGCTCAAGGCCAAGGGGAAGCTCGATAAGCTGAAGGCAGAGACCAAGGGTGTCATTGCCATGGCTCGGGAGGAGGTCGTCCGTCAGTTCGTATCCTCCCAGGCATTCATGGATGAAAGAGATGCCCTCTTTCGCCAAGGTTACGCCGAGTGTATGAAGGACATGAGGGCTTCCTTCCCCAACCTTGATCTCTCTATTTTCAATGAAGCGGAATCGAGTTCTGATGAGTCGGGAGATGATGCGGCTCCCGTGCCGACGCTCGAGTCTTGAAGTTAATTTTGCAGAGTTTTTCAGCTTCAGGCACTTCAAGCACACTAAACACCCGAGCTTCAAGTACTTCAGGCACATCCAACGTCGTCTTCCTCTTTAAGATTTTGTTCGTTATCCGATGTACAAAACTTGACATTGTAGTAGATGTAAAGCTGATGTAATCAAACCATTTTGGGTTTTATCAATGAAAAACATTCCATTTTTATCAACCTTTGTGTGTTTAAGCTGACCAATTAGAATCGTCTTTCTAGCTTTGTTGCTGTTGGTCGGACTAAAGCCGAGCTATTGCTCAGACATCAATATGGCGCTAGTCAAGGTCGTTGTAGCGGAATAAATCTTGGTCAGATCTTCAACATATCTTGGTCGGATATAGGTCGGATATATGTCAGATATTGATTGGGCAAAGAACAGATGAATTTATTGACATAACTCTTGACTAAAATAGAAAATGAGTATCACTTCAGTCTATCTATGGGTAGTAGATCTTCAGATGCTCGGTGTTCCAAGGGTGCAGAAGCAACTAGCTGCCAATGTCTTTTAGTTGGTACAACCCGAGTCGGCTTGTACGCGATACCACATAAGGCCCTTCCCAGTTTGGACCCAGGGCTCTAGTTCCTGCTTCTTTGGTGTTTTGGAACACCTTTCGGAGAACCAGATCTCCAACTTGAAATCTTCTAATCTTGACCCGAGTGTTGTAGAACCGTGATACCTGTTGCTGATGAGTAATGGTTCGAAGTCAAGATTGCTCCCTTCGCTCTTCTAGGAGGTCGAGACTGAGGGACATAAGTTCGCTATTGGTTGGTTCGTTGAATGAGCTTGTTCGGGCCATAGGTAATCTGATCTCTATAGGGTTAACCGCTTCTACTTCGTATGCCAGAGAGAATGGGGTTTCTCCAGTGGCAGTCCGGGCAGTAGTTCGGTAAGCCCATAGAACTTTGGGAAGTTCTTCGACCCATGCTCCTTTAGCATTCTCGAGCTTGGTTTGAAGATGGTTTTTGATGATCTTGTTGACTGCCTCTACTTGCCCATTTGCTTGAGGATATCATGGCGATGAGTAGATGTAGTGAATCTCAAGGTTCTTGCACATTCCTGGATTTTGCTTGTTGTTGAATTATTTTCTGTTATCAAAGACAATAGTTTGGGGAATTTCGAACCTGCACATGATATTTTTCCAAACGAATTCGTGATCTTTTGCTCGGTTATTGTTGTTAATGGTTCGGCTTCTACCCACTTGATGAAGTAATCGACTGCCACTACGGCGAACTTGGTTTGGCCCTTACTTTTGGGGAGCGGGCAGATGATGTCGATCCCCCATTAAACAAATGGCTAAGGCCCGACCATTGGAGTGAGCTCTTCTAGCGGCTGTCGAGGAATGTTCGTAAACCTCTGGCACTTGTCACATCTCTGGACAAGCTTCCGGGCGTCGTGCTGGATGGGCAGCCAGTAATATCCTTACAGGATAACTTTGTGTGCTAGTGAGCATCCTCTCGAGTGATTTCCACAGATTCCTTCGTGGATCTCCCTTAGGACGTACTCTACTTCTTCTGGTCGGACACACCTTAAGTAAGGAAAGTAAAACCCTTTTTTGTAGAGTACGCCATAAAACATGGTATATCAGGCAGCTTTGACTTTCATTCGTCGCGCTTCCGTACGATCCTCAGGGAGCTCATTGTCCTCGAGGTACTGGATAATCGGATCCATCCACGTTGGTTCTGAACTAAATGGAAGAACGAGCGTAGGGTCGACCTCGTCGATGCTCGGTTTAGCCAAGAACTCAATTGGGATGGATCTTGGGATTTTGTCCTCATCTGCTGTGGTGAGCTTTGCCAATGTGTCGGCTTTGAAATTCTCCGCTCGTGAAATTAAGACGATGTTGCACTTCTGGAAACTTGCGATCAATTTCTTGGCTTTTTGGAGATAGGCTTTCAGACGTTCTTTTTTAGCTTGATAAATGTCAGCTATTTGGTTGACGATCAGTTGTGAGTCACTAAAGACCTCTAGATGCCTAGCCCCCATGTTTGCCGCCAGTTTAAGCCCAATGATCAAGGCTTCATATTCTGCTGTAATGTTGGAGGCTTGAAATCCAAATCTTAAGGCATACTGTATGCACATATGGTCAGGACTTTCTAGGACTATCGTGTCCCCGCTTGCCATAGAGTTTGATGAGCCATCAACATAAAGCGTCCACCTAGGTGGGTCAGGAAGAGTTGGGGTACCAGGTGGTCCTGCAATATGTGGATCGGCCGATCTTTCCAGTAGGGATCCTAATCTGGATAGGTCGGTTGTGGGTCAGTTGTCGGGCAGCTCTGGATCTGTAGATTGCGTTAGTTCAACGATGAAGTCGTCCGCTGGTTGTCCTTTGATCGAGGCTCGTGGCTGATACTTGATGTCAAACTCACTCAACTCAATCGTCCACTTCATCAATCAGTCACGAGGCTTCGAGTTTTTGCAAGACTTGGCGTAGTGGATGGTCGGTCAGAACGATTATCGAGTGAGCTTGGAAATATGGCCGCAAGCGTCAAGAGGATATGACCAAAGCTAGGGCCAATTTTCCAAAGGTCGGATACCTCGTTTCTGAAGAAACTAACGCCTTGCTGACGTAATTGTAACACCCCGTACTTTCGGTACTCGGGTGTCACCATGGGGGACTAAATTTGCCTACAGGTATGTGGCAACACACGTAGCTAAATAAACACACGTCGAGTGGTCCCACAACCTACATACATATATAATAAATAAATAAATAAATAAAGATGGATAAATAAATGAATGGCAATGTATAGGTAATAATAATAATAATAATGATAAAGATAACAATGATAATAATGATAAATAAAATAATGATAATAATAGTAGTAGTAATAATAATAATGGCAATAATAGTAATACTAATAATATTAAATGACATTATATAAAAAAAAAATAATAATAATAATAGTGTAGCTTGATATTTAGTGTTACGAGAGCATAACAGTCCATATATCCATAATTTGACCATTGACAATCGAGTCGGAACTAATCCAACTGTTAGATTGCTTGGACAACCATAAAGGACGCTAATTCAAACTTTAGACTCCCTTAAGAGTTTTAAGTTAGACCTATGGACCTTAAACTTACATAATTACTCCCTAGAAATGATAAGGATAGCCATTTGAACTTAGGCACAATTCTCCTGGAATTTAGGAAAGTTGACAATATAGATACTCAACATTTTAGGCTCCTTAGAGAATTGTTTGGATGGCTATAGAACTTAGAAATGTTCCTAGTTTCCCTTGGAGATTTTAGGTTTAGTCATTTAAACTTAGAACTAGAAACTTGGTCCCCTTGTAAACTGCCAATATTATTGTTTGAACTTAGAAATTGAACTCATGCACTGTGGGAGGACAAATACCCACTATGGTGTATCTCAGACCAAACCAGAACATTCCTTGAACTTGACTCCCAAAGAACATTTTCATAAATATGGAGTTCAGACTTTTTTCGTAATTTCTTTTAGTTAGAGATAACATGGTCACAATACTTTGTGAGTGAAAGGAACTTAGACATGATATAACTTTCTTACCCTCCACATTGCATGTTAGGCCAAATTTAACACTCCCTAAACTTAAAAGTCACATTAAGAGTTGTAAATTGGTTTCATTAATATGTCTCTTTAGCTAGAGATGGTATCTCTCAAAATTTTTAGGACTTAGAAGTGACTAAAGGTCAAGCTATAGAATTTTGGGTAAGTTTTTAACCTTAGGCTGCACATATTAGGATTAGATTTGAAATCCTGAGTGGGTTTAGAAATTTCCAACTCAAACTTCATGTAGAAATCCTTGTCTTGAGACTTATAAGTAGTACTTAAATAATCAGAGTGCGCATTGGAAGCGTAATGGGCCACATGGTCTTATCCGTTATGGAGGTAGAAGAGTAATTAATATCTCCCAGGAGTCTAGAATAATCAAAATCACGGGTTGATGGAACTACATTTAAGCAAACTTGCGTTGTTTGATTTGAACCCATATCCTAGCAGATTCTAATGATCTCAATGTCTTGATCAGGCAGAAGATCGAGATTTACAAGGATTAGGGATTGATACAGAAAATCCTCTGTTTTACGTAGGCAATTAATCGATGTATCGGGCTCAAACCTACTATGACCATCTATTCATGGTACCCTAAACGCTGAAAAATAGAAATTGGTAATACACCTTGGGCAGCTAGGAACTATCATTAGAAGTAAAGGAAAATAAAGAGAAAGGTAAAATATTATCATTAGTGGTCGCCAAACTCTTAGTGGATGCGATAGGACATTTGATGAAGGAAAACTTTTAAACAAATCCTTAGTATTGGTTAATGCTGGAACGGTTCCAAATGTTGAGTAGAGATTGATATGCTAGACTTGATGCTTAGGGATGTGGTACATTCAAATATAGCTTGATAACAGTGCAGGACGTGATTGGACAAGTGTGAAATAGAGTGCATTATTAAAATGAAATCACTTAGGGATACACATAACAAATCTCGGGATGAGATTTCTGTTAAGGGGGGTAGATTGTAACACCCCATACTTTCAGTACTCGGGTGTCACCATGGGGGACTAAATTTGCCTACAGGTATGTGGTAACACACGTAGCTAAATAAACATACGTCGAGTGGTCCCACAACCTACATACATATATAATAAATAAATAAATAAATAAAGACAGATAAATAAATAAATGGCAATGTATAGGTAATAATAATAATAATAATGATAAAGATAACAATGATGATAATGATAAATAAAATAATGATAATAATAGTAGTAGTAATAATAATAATGACAATAATAATAATACTAATAATATTAAATGACATTATAAAATAATAATAATAGTGTAGCTTGATATTTAGTGTTACGAGAGCATAACAGTCCATATATCCATAATTTGACCATTGACAATCGAGTCGAAACTAATCCAACCGTTAGATTGCTTGGACAACCATAAAGGACGCTAATTCAAATAGTATGGCCCACCTAGGAATTAGATCTTCCTGATTTTCTGGCATAGGCCTTGATAGGCCTCCCCAAACTATGTGGACGGTGTGGATTGAGAGACCCCATCACAGCAGGGTCCACTTCAACATGGAAGTGCACCAAAAGCACGTGGACCAGGTGTGCACCATACAGGTCAGACCGGTCAAACTGCGTCTGACCGAGAGTTGTCGAAAGAGGTAGGGATTTTCCCTCCTTTCCCATTTAAATTTTAAACAACGGACGGACGAGCGTCCGTTTTCCTTGATCGGTGGCCCACTTGCTCGGTCCATCTGGACCGTCCAAACCGTCCATCTGGCAATGGACAAATGTGTAACAAAAACCCCCGAGTCTCACATGATTCTGCACGGGTACATGGACACAATTCGAGGTGCAAATAGGTCCCAAAATCTCAACCGTTTCCAAAAATGGAAACCTATCTTCCTTTCCAGCTCAACGATCCATGTGATCCCAGCTCCCTAATTCTTAGCCCTCCATTCCTTGAAATCCTAGCCCTTTGATTTAGTGCTTTCCCAGCAAACAAAACCACATCCGGTTTTGCTAAAAAACTGGCTGTATCAGAACATAGTTTCTACCAGACCTCATCTAAGCCCTTGTTTACCATCCAACGGTCCAACAACATTAGGGCAAACCATAAGAAGGGGAGGGAACCAAGCAAACACACCCCCTCGTCCATTTCTGCAGCCGCAACCAAAACTGGGTCGTTTCCTTCTCCATGCGAACCCACCGTCAAATCTCTCCTAAAGCTTCGAAGAAGCTTATTCATAAGCTTCTTAGGGTCCATTAGGACCGTCTAGAAGGATCAGATCGGAGGCAGAAGCCCCTGTTGAGAGGATACCATTAACAACCATCTTCTCCTCCACCTCTGCTGCGACCCACGCCAACACTTTACCGCTAGATGCCTGAGTTTGGATTGATTCTGGATCTCTGCAAACTCCATAAAGCAAGAAAATGGAGAAATGTAGAGAGAGGGAGTAAGGAGGAGAAACAAGAGAGGAAAGAGAGAAGGATGCAGCTGTGCTGCTGCACCGAGCCGGGCCTGGTGACCGTCGGGTCTGGGTTGAGTCTAGACTAGGCTAGGGACCCTGCTGATATGCTGGTCTGAGTCTGGGCTGAGTCCTAGCTCAGTTCGAGCCATTTGAGAGAGGGAGAAAATGTGAGAGAAAGAGAGTGGTGCGGCTACACCACGCTGTTGTACAGTGAACCGAGTTGCTGACTCGGTTTAGGTTTGGGGCAGGTCCTACTGCGGCTGGCCAGGGAAGGAGAGCAGTGAAGAGATTGAGGAAGGAAAAGGGAAGGAAAGAAAAGAGAAAGGAGGAAGGAAGAAAAGAGGGTGAGAGGGTGGCTGCCGGTTTGAGCTCAAACCGAGCCGAGTCATCGGGCCGAGTCGGGTGAGTCAGGGTTGCTGTCCATCTGGGCTGGGCGTGGGTTGGTGTAGTTCAGGCTTTTGGGAAGTCTAGGGAGAGAGCAAAGAAGGAGAATGAATGAAAGAAAGAAAAGGAAGAAGAGGAGAAGAAAAATAAGAGAGTGTGGGGTCTTTGGTTGCTGCCGAGTTGACTCGGCTGGGACCCATCGAGTCTAACCGAGTTAAGCTGGACTTGGGTCTAGTCCATGTGTTGCTGGGCATTCCAGCAAGAGAAAGAGAAAAAGGAGGAGAAGAGAGAGAGAGAGAGAGAGAGAGAGAGAGAGAGAGAGAGAGAGAGAGAGAGAGAGGGCATGTGTTGAGTCGAGTTGACTCAATCGAGTCGACTAGGTGAGCCACATTTCCTTCCCATATAAAGATTATTTCAGTTATATTGTTATTACCACAATCATCATTAGAATTTGTTAAGATTTTATTCGAATGACCGGTAGTAGATTTTCTATAACAATATTAGTCGTTACATATAAAGATTATCATTATTAAATATTTGAGTTTTGTTTTGTCTACCTTAAATATTATCATTAATGATTAGATCATGTTATTCATTTTATTATGATAACTATTAGTGCCTTGTTAGCTAACATTAAGTATATTGCTAATATTAACGATCGCTTTGAAACTTTTAGTATTAATGGCATTAGTCCTTATTATAGCACTATTTGTAGAAATTCTATTATTATTATTACTTGTATTATCTAAGAAAATATTAGCTGTTATGAGAATGTTGGTACATTCAAGTACGAACTTATGAACCATCATTAATGTGAATATTAATTGATCCATAATATGATAATAATAATAATATTATTATTAATAATGATTCAGAATTCAAATCTTAAGATCTAAGTATTTAATTAAATTCTAGGACGAAATCTTAGACCTAGGTAATCTAAACCCTAGGTCGATACTCTTGTTGGTGTTGAGTTTGGATCTAGGTGTAGAATATAATATCGGTATATTTTATATGAGTTTATGAACTATCATTATTAACATAGTAGCAGATATGAGTTATAACCCTAACGTTAATAGTATTCTTGTAATTATCAAGATTTAATTTTAACTAATATACTAAGTAGAATTCAAATCATAGAATCTAAAGCCTATAGCTAAACCTTAAGATAAAATCCTAATTCTACCCTAAAAACCCTAAAAGACAACCCTAGGCTACAATCTTAAACCCTAAGTGGTATGTAGAACTTAGATCTAATGGTACAAGTTCATGAATTGTGTTAGGATTCAATTCTAAAGACGCGAGCACTTTGCAATGCTAGTAGGCGATCCCAAGTATAAGGTGATGATTCTTCCCCTTGAGCTTTCCATCTTCTCATTAGCTTAAGTTATAGTTTTTATTTAAATTCATAATTGATATCTCTCTTTATAATCACATGTGTTAGCCAGTGGAAATTGAATTGTGGTATTACATGCTTTATGCTTATCCTGTATAATTGTTCATGCTTGCGCGTTTCTTTTTGTGGATTGCTTATGGAACTTAAACTGGTACATTAGTGGGAAATTCCCATATATGAATGTACACCCATACTTGGGATGCAACTTGACTAGTTGTGATCGTAATGGACCTTCGACTTGGTGGTTATTGAGTGGTGGTCTAGATGGATCATTGATGTAGGCCTACCATCTAGGGTTGTTATGCCCAATGGTTTTCATCGTATGGTTTTGATATTCGCCCTATGTGGCATATTTTGATACTCGCCCTACATGGTTCTGTTTTGATGTTTTCCTTATATGGGTTCGATGTTTTATACTGTGCAACCATGCAATGGTAAGCCCCATATACTATAATATGATTGGCCACTAGTCGATGAGTTTCCATTAAACATCCTAAGATGGTAGCCTCATGGGCCGGGGATGGTAGTCATGGGATACTATGCCCGAGCCGTCAGCCTACGCTGGGCCATGTGCTCCCCATAGTAACCATGAGCTTATTTAAACTGGCTGGTTGTAATTGGATTAATAATAGATTGGCTAATCATGCATCCATAACATATTGGCGATGACGGATGGCTATTCTGGATGCTGTAGCACGTGCCCTTAGGATCTTGGGGGTATCGTTTTGCTAGCTCCCAGACCACCGACTATCGACCCTTTTCGACTGGATGATGTTTCTCAGGTTCGATGATTGCATGGGTGACAGCCCACTGTCCGCACGGATGAGCATCCCCGGGGCGATGATTGCATTCACGCATCCATGCATCTAATAAGACTACATTTACTATGTTTTGGTTGTCTGGATGTTTTATAATTATGCTTACCTAATGCAGCGGTGTGTAATCTTGAGGGGAATTTACATTGAGTTGGCCACTCATCCATCAAATATACAATCATACAAGTAGTACAGGTGGCTTTAGTGATATGCATGCTCAGATTTGATGAGGAGCAGGGTACGATTGCCAAGGATGCATGACCATATTTTCCTGGAGGAGCTGCGTGATTTGGCGGCTTATATTTATATGCTCTCTGCTATTCTTCATGTATTAAATTATTGTACATCTTGTACTTGTTAAATTCAAAGACATTGATTTGTATAAGTCATTATGGACAACTTCTTGTATATTTGAATAATAATGAAATTTTCCTTTATGTCGATTTGTCCACACTACGCTCATCTGTTAACTCTGATGAATGAAAAAATGTACACTCGAATTTGACCATCCTTTAAGGTTAACACTCGGGTTTTTGGGACACTAGTCATATACTCGGGTCCTGAAAAATTGGGTTGTTCAGTAATAGACTGGTAACTGCTTCCCCTCATGTTCCCTTATCAATGACGAGTTGAATGCCGCATTGGATACAACTAGGTAGAGCAGCAAGGTCTCGCCTAGCTCAGGTTTTGAGAGTAACGACGGTGATCCTAGGTATTTCTTGAGTTGCTGAAAAGCTGTCTCGAATTCTTCGGTCCCTTCGATAATTTGTCTCCACTTCAACTATTTGAAGATTGGGAGACATTTATCAGTGGCTCTGGATACGAAGTGGTTGAGAGAGGCTATTCTTTCAGTTAACCTTTGTATGTCTTTAATCGTCTTTGAAGATTGCATGTCGAGGTGGGCCTTTATTTTTTTGGGATTAGCCTCGATTCCTCGCTGGCTGACCAAAAATTTGAGGAACTTTCCCGAGCTTACGGCGAAGGCGCATTTTCTCGGATTCAATTTCATTTGGTATTTTCGGAGAATGAGAAACATCTCCTCTAAGTCGGCCGTGTTATCTGTGGTTCTTATGCTTTTGACGAGCATGTCGTCGATATAAACTTCCATGGTTCACCCTATCTTGCGGGTGAACATCTTGTTGACCAACCTCTGGTAGGTCGCTCCTACATTCTTTAAACCGAAGGGCATCACGTGGTAATAATAAAGACCTTTGTCAGTGACAAAGGTGGTCTTAGATTTATTTATTGGGTGCATTACAATTTGATTGTATCCTGAACATGCATCCATAAAAATAACTAGTTCGTGGCCTGCGGTACTGTCGACCAGTGATTAATCCTGGGAAGAGAAAAACTGTCTTTGGGGCAGGCTTTATTCAGGTCTATGTAATCAACACAGACATGGCACTTCCCGTTAGCTTTCTTGACCAGTACAACATTGGCCTCCCAGTCCGGGTAGTAAACTTCTTCGATGAAGCTAACTTTAAGGAGCTTGTGAGCTCTTCTCCGATTACTGAATATCTTTCCGGACCGAGGGTGCGTCGCTTTTGTTGAACCGGTCGATAGGATGGGTCGATTTTCAGTCGATGAGTGATGACGATAGAATCAATGCCTAACATGTCCTCGTGGGACCAGGCAAAAATGTCGGTAAAATGTCGAAGGAGGGCTACCAATTTATCTTGTAAAGGCGGTGTCAAGGATGACCCAATTTGCACAGTTTTAGAGGGGTCAGACTCGTCCAGAGGGATTGGAACAAGGTCCTCCATAGGTTGGCCTCGTTCTTGAGATTCCTCTCGCGAGTCCAAAGATTCGATCGTCATCGTCTCGCGTGGAACCCTAAGTGCCGTTGCGTAACATTGTCGAGCGTCCTTTTGATCGCCCTTGATGATTCCTACACTATGTTCAGTTGGGAACTTCATGGCGAGGTGGTAGGTCGATATCGCTGCTCGGAGGAGGTATAACGATGGTCAGCCAAGGATAGTGTTGTAGACGGATGATTGGTCGACTTTGGTGGTCCGATTTTGGTCATCTCCGGCCGTAAGAGGGAGCTGGATAACTCCTTCTAGCATAACCTGTCCCTCGAAAAACCTGATCAGGGGAGTCTTCACAAGTCGGAGTGAAGCCCGACTAACGCCCATTTTATCGAAGGCTTGGAGAAAAAGTACGTCCGCGGACGACCCCATATCGACGAGAATCCGGAAAACCTTTCGATTTTTTATGGTAACAGTGACTACTAACGCGTTGTCATGAGGGTGGTGAGCACCTCAAGCATCCTCGTCGGTGAAAGTTACATTGTACCTCTCTAGTTTTCTCCCTTTTAAGGGTCCGATAAGGACCATAATTTTCGCCTCTGGGTGGCTGATGCTTCTCGCATGAATCTTTCAAGCGTTGTTTGAATCACCCCTGCCATTGTGGCCTTTAAAAATTGTGCGGATCACCCCGGTTGGCTGGTTGTCGATCGATTGTTCCTCGACAGCCGTGGTCCGGCTTCCTCTTTGATCTACATGCTCACCAAGGTGACCCTCCCGGATGAACCTTTCAATCTCTTGTTTGAGGTGGTAACAGTCGCTCATGTTATGCCCGTGATCTCGATGAAAATAGCAGTACTTGTTCTTGCTTCTTCAATCGGGATTGTCTCGTAGCTTGTTCGGCCATTGAACAAAGCATTTATTTTTTATTTCCATCAAGACCTGCTTTTGAGGTTTGTTGAGCGGTGTGTAAGTAGTGAGCTTACTGTTAGGCCGTTTGCTCGAACTATGATCATGGCGAGAATGATCATCCTTTCGCTTTTTTGCTTGTGTTGGCCGAGTTTGGTTCTTTCTTTGCCTGCTCCTTGGCTGTAGGTTTATTGTTCTGGATGGCGTCTTGCAAGATTCGGGACTCTTCAGCATTAACGTACTTTTGTGATCAGTTCAGGAATTTCGCCAACGTAGTAGGAAGATTTTTATCCAGAGAGAAGAGGAATGACTTATCTCTTAGTCTGATCATGATGGCATTCAGTGCGGTCTCATCTGAGTGTTTCCGCACTTGTAGTGCTTCCAGATTGAAGCACTTGATGTAATCCTTTGAGAGCTCACCGTCTCTTTGAACTATGTTCATGAGATGGACCGGAGCTTTAATTCTCTTCTTTCCTCTGATGAAATTTGTAACAGCCTAAGATTTCACGGCCAGAGTTCATACTCGTGTCCGAGAAAATCGGGTGTTAATAATATATAAACTTGGATGCTTTTAAAAATTGCACCTTATTATTTTTTTTTTTCCGTTTGGATCACATCTAGATATATTCAGGAAGGTAACATTCACAAGAATAAAATAAACTGTATTGATTATATTTCATCAAAGTAAAAAGAATAATCAATGCCTTCTCAAGGGAAGTTTAGTACATTCATCGAGTTCGTAGCGGAAGTATAAAACTAAATCATAATTTGTCTTCTTATTCTTTCAACATAATCTTCCTTAGGGAGAATGTTCACTCGGTCTTCAATCTGCATGTTACCTGTATAATCTGTACGGTTGGGAGAGGGTCAATGCCCTACTCATAGTGATGGTTATCCTTTAAGATTAACAATAATTCAAGAGATTCGTAAAACAATGTAAAGGTTCTGATACGTCAAGTACTCCACACTACAAGAGGTATAATGCACAAGCAATCTATATGAGATGCATGCCTAACAAAGTATATGCGGGGTATCATACATAGCGATCGTCACAATGTAGAATATGATTATAGTTATTTGACTAGCCCCGCATCTCATACTACGGAGATTCACCGGTGTGTCCCACGCTTAACATGGTTTTACATGGTTATCCCAAGACGGCTACAACACATGACCGAGTGAATACGCCCCCAGATATTGGAGCGACTATTTGCGACAACCAACCCCCCCATAAAAAGGAATTGATGTACTACATATACAGAACGACTCACGTACACCAACCATGGCACTATCAACCCGAGAAATATGGAATTACGTGTCGCCCCAGGGCCGCTACTAAAAACGCATTACATCCACGATATTTAATCGATCGCTAGAGGAGGGATTCCCAACATAGTACTTGCATCAAGAGAGAATTCCTTAATCTATGAAAGGTTAAGAATATCAAGACACCTGCCGAGCCCTTAAGGTAAAAGAGTCGAGTGACAATAACCAGCTCGAATAAGAGGCGAGTGACGAAGGTCAACTCGATCATGAGGCAAGTGATTAAGGCTAACTCATGATGATTAAAGGCAAGAGCAAGGCTTGTATTCGTAGCCTTACATAAACTCAGGAAAGCCTCTTACAATGGATATCATGTAAAAAAAATATCAAAAGGGCCAATAATTGTTGATATCAATTTAAAATGAAAATAGAGGGAAAGTAATGAAAATCTGACGACAGATAAAAGGCATGTAAAGGACAAGTGTAAAGGCAAGATAAAATGCATCAACTCAATTAAGACAAAAGGTACGTAAAAGGCATGATAAAATAGCATGAAGGCATAAAAGGGCAGGATAAATATATCAACTTAAATTAACGTACGCATAAAGGATAAAACCCTCACATCCAGCTATTTGATATATTCTAATAAGGTCACAGGCCTTAAGTAATCCTCGGATCAGAACTCGCTTTCCGGTCTTGAACTAACGTTAAGTAGCAACTTAGACTTGGCAAATCACTCGGCAAAGAATCTCTCTCTTTCTTTCTTCCCTTCCTTTCCTTTCTCTTTCTTTCCTTTTTCTTTCTCCTTTCTTTTTCTTTTCTTTTCCTTTCTTTCTCTTTCTCTTCTTTCTTCTCCTATCTTTGAAAATAATGACTCCATGAGTCACGTGTGCAGCACCTACGCCAACTCTCTCTCTCTTCTCCTAGTTTCTCTTTCTCTCTCTCTTACCGTTTCTTACTTCCCTTTCTTTGTCTTTCTTACTTTTCTTTATGGTGGAACAGACAGCAGGTCTGGTTGAACCAGATCTTTCTCTCCTTCTTTCCCTCTTTTTCTCTCTATCATGTGCGTCCCTTAGAGAGAGGGATGTATTTATAAAGTTCTGGAAATCCAGAACGTTCTGCGTACGAAGGGGAATCCTCGCGTAGTGCTGTTGCGCAGCAAGGAAGACGGAACAATAGATCGCTGTCCACACTCGATGGATCTTCTTCCAGATCACATCTTCTTTTGTGGATTGAATCAGATTTGTAAGGTTTGCTATCTAGATGGTTTAGATCTTCCAATGAAGCCAGCTTTTGTTACTTGAATCATCATCTTGGATAAGGAAGGTGACCCATGTTTAATGGCAGATCATCTTCTATTCCATCTTTGTCTGAGTTGTCTTCTCTGGACGTTCTAGATTGGTTGAGGGATGCTTAGGATGCCATAAAACAAAGGTTCAGATTGTCTCGTGGGTAAGATCGATACAACTGTCATTTTCCTTGCCTTACTTAGGGTAGATTTTATAATCGTGGGGATCCTTCTTGTTTCCTAACATATTGGGTTGTCGTCGGATCTCCCTTAGGTGGAGATTAAACGGGTCGGATCTCATTGGACTGCCAAATTCGAGAGTTTGGGTGAGAGAAATCCTCGCATCAAGTTTTCTTTGGATGTTGTAACAACGTCCGGTTATGTTTGTTTTAAGAATGGTGGAGTCCACTGTTCTGGCTGCTATGGTGCGATCTGTCCCCATCACCGGGTTCATCATGCCATGATACTACATGGGCCTAAGTTTGGGGTGAATCCATTAATCAAGCGGCCCACCTACGGAGCAGGAAGATGGTTTAAAACCCATCACTGCACTTGGTTTGACGTTTCCAGTTTAAACACGTTGTTACAGCATGCGGAATACTCTAACTTCCAGTTTGATTCTGAGGGGTAGGTGGGGTCCGTTTGTGGTGACTTTCAGGGAGATCTACTCCATTCATCATCTTCTTCGTAACGTGTAGTCCCATGGGTCAAAGTATGAAGTAGATCCGAGCTCTAGGTGGGCCACACCATCCACCTGTGATGAGGCAGTACCCACCGTTGAAGCAAACCTTTGTTCACTTACGTGCATGCTTATGGAGTTCCTTAAATTACAAATTTACCATCATTCTTGTCGCCGACTTCTGCAGTGCGTTATGTTTGAATGTACCATCCGCTTTCCTTGAAATTGAGGAGGTATTCCTCATTTTTCGTACTCTTTTCATCGGTCAAGTTTGGGCCCTGATCTCTCAAGGATGACTAAGATGCTCTTTAAATAGTTAACATGCTTCATAATTTCAAAATAATGTTTGTACACATCTAATTGTCATGTTGCCCGGTGGTTTGGACCTAAATCCTAAGATCTTCATAATGGCTGAATTATCATAATATTCGAGTGACCCGTTTGCCAGATCCAAACATGATGGATAGTCAGATGACATGTTAAAAATAAGTAAACTTGACGGTTAGTATTCTAGTCGTGTATCTAGGCGATCGTGTGATCAGTTTTGTAAATGGATGAACACAAGTGGGTTTTTGGAGCGATCAAGGGGTAGAACATGTGTGTTGTTCAACTTGAATGACTTGTTCACATGTGTACGTTCCTTAAATTACAGTTCTAAAGGTGTGTTATGCATATTCAGATGGGGCGAACAAGATGAACAGATCGGAATCTTGATCTGATAAGTGTACAGACGGATGTAGAGGTCAAGTAGCTAGTTTACTATGATGTAAGGGCTGAAATTCGACATGCATGGTTAATTTATGATAATTAGGCATGATATAAAATTTGACATGAGACAGATAATGAGAACCATGTGATTTGAAATTCAGGGGTATAGGTTGATGGCATTTTCGTAATTATTATTGATCTAAGAGTTTTGTGAAATATAATGGTTCTTCATGGTTATATATTCATTTCTAAACAACTCTTACAAAATAACTCACATCTAAATCATTATGGATAAAGAGTTATGCACTGATTTAGTCAAAGGAATGTACATATATCAAACCATATGATCAACGGTCTGGTGACTTGATTTATGAATGAAGATCATTCCCAACGGTTAGATTCATATAAGGTAATGGATGTAAGGTTAAGATAGCTAGGTTGATGTCCTATATGTGTACATAATAGGTTAAATTCATGGTAACACTCGAGGGCTTTCAATACTCGGGTATTGAAAAGTTCAGGGTGTTACAAAATTAGTGACGAGGGCCTCACTAAGTTCGGAAAATGATTTGATGGACCTCAGTTTTAATTGCTTGAACCAAATTCGAGCAGCGTCGGCAAGAGTTAGCAAGAAGGCTCAGTACATGACCGCATCAGAAGCATTGTGGAGTTCCATATAGGTTCGGAAAGACTCCATATGCTCTGTTGGGTCGGTATTCCCTATGTAGGGGGTGATTTGAGGTAGTCGAAACCTATCCGGCAATCACGCCCGCATAATGTTGACTATGAATGAGGATTCTGTCTCTTTCGGGGTAGCCATATTGCCTCGGTAGGTCTGCTTCATGTCAGCGATCTGTCGCTATAAGCTTTGCCGCTCGATCTTCCAAGGTTCCTCGCTAACGACAGTGGCCTCGAACGGGGCCATGTTGCACCTCCTCCGATCTATCTCATGCCGCAAGTTAGAGGCAGGTAATGGAACAGTCCCCGACACATGAGATGGAATAGATTCAATAGGGGAAGGTTGCAGGTTCAGTTGCGAGGCAACCTTCACGACAGAGGGTTGAGGAGGATTAACGCATGGTCAAAAGTAGCTTGACTATCCTTCCCTCTGATGATCGGGCTCACGAGCATGTTAGGGCTGCATATTTTCCATCATTTGCTTCAAATATCCTAGGTCGGCCCTGATATCTCCAACCTCTCTCTCTCTCTAGAGTGTCTCGTTGACCACCTCTGCCATGCCTTTACTGACTGCGTCGGCTCAAACCCGAAGTGGCCTGATGCTGCGGGGAGCCACAGCGGCTCTCCTGTCGTTCAGGACATTTGATGAGTGGCGTGGGCTGAACGGGTGTAGGCACAATAGCGATCGGAATGGCTATAGGGGGGGGGGGAGATTGAGCTTTCTTCTTTCCTTTTGCCATTACCGAATTTTAAATGTTCACTGGTAGAACTAGAACGGCTTAATTGTGTCGTTCCCACAGACGATGTCAAACTATTGATGCAATTTTCCGGCAGAGCCTCCGTGACACACTTCCTTAAACCTACACAGACGAAAGGTGAGAGACAAAGGAGGCCCTTGTTTATCCAGGGGACTCTCTAATGCTTAAGTCAGGCTCGAGGTCTTTGAATGGAGAATGATCTCCAAAAAAAGAGATCAGTCGAGTATTAGGGCTTTTTTGTGAACGTACCTCTATCGGTGGGGGATGATCTTACATTTATAGGGGAGAGAGAGTCTAGTTGCAACGGGGCTCTTTCCTGATATCTCGGGTATTTGATGTGATCTGGGATCTTCCCGAGATTGCGGAATCCCGAGATTATTGAGATTTGATCTTATCTCTCGAAGATCTCAAGAGATATCTTCGAGTCTTGGGAGTATTCTTTGAATCTACAACTCGACTTTAGGTTGGATCTAAGGCAGGCGCCGAGTCGGAACCGAACAATACTGTCTCGATCGACAGATCGACATTCACCATTTTGTCCATCCGACAAGTCGGAAGGTTTGAGTTCCCTTCCTCTAGATGTTGAGACCTTCTGACCCTGCTAGGGGTATTATTGATCTATGACCGATTTATGACCGAACTATGGCCGGTTTGTGATTGATCTGGGACTGATCTGTGACTGATTTATGACCGAAGTACTTCCAGTCTGTGATCAATCTGGGACTGATCTGTGATCGATTTATGACTAAGCTATGGACAGTCTGTGAGTACATATGACCTATTAATTAGGTCGATCTTTCAATCACTGGTTCAAGCTTAGAAGCTCCTTATGTGTCCTTATAATTGCATCACTCTCTTTGGAGGGTGCTTCGTTTTTGGACGTAGAGGCCTTGTTAGGCTCAAATCCTCATGGGCTCAGGCTGGTTCTGTAGAGTTGGTCCCTTCCATAAGCTGACTTATGAACTTGTAGATTTTTCCCCAACAAATAACACATTCATTCGTAGTGAGAGCACTGTCCATTGGGAGAGTCTTGGCAGCGACAATATGCAATAAAGGTTCGAAAATCACTCTAAGGGCGTGTTTGGATTCACGTTTTGGTTGTATTGTATTGTATTTGGTACTGTTCACGTATACGTTGGACGATATTCAGAATACATCCAGCGGAGACGTGCCACTAACTAATGTTTGGATAGGATGTATTACTCTAGCATGTATACAATTTCATGCTAGACCAATGTTTGGAAACGATCGAATAATGGCACACGATATATATACGTGCGTGTAAGGAAGCCCATCTACGGCTGTCTCATGTGCAGAGTGAGATATATGTGCGAGATCAAAGCCATCCATCAGATTAGTCCCGTCATATGGGTGCCTTTGAAAAAAAATTCAGGCCTGTCCAATGATCATTTGAGCTACAGTTTATGAAGCCAATGGATAACATAAAAGAAGAGTTATTCTAAGCAATGATCTTGTTTCTTGTATTCTGGATGGTTAGATAGTGAAATAGCCTAGTTTTGATTCAAGAGCATCTACATGGTAGTTCCCACTTGGTGGACGGCTTGGATCTCAAACAAATGCGACGTGCCTGCACATGGGGTGCCGTGTAGATGGACAATCATATACGTGCGTGTCTTCTTCTCAAATACAAAAACTCCAACAACGTCTTCACTGCGTCAGACATTTTTGTGTAGTGGGACCCACTCACTATTCCATTGAATGATCTGAGCCGTTCATTCACTTCAGAGGGTGGGCATTACCCTTACCTAGGTGTCTTTTTGTTTCTATACAAACTATTGCAGAATCTCAATTGTTAAACATGAAATGGACGGCGGAGTAAACACCTTCATGGGCCACGCTGATTTCACTCCAAAAGTACTCCCTTCCAGATGGTTTTTCATCTTAAATCCAATGGACGGAGCGGATTTTCCAAGAAGCTTCAATAAGTGGGCCACCAAACTTCACAAAGTCGACATACGTCGACTCTGTTGCGAAACAGAGGTTCCGTCTTTTCGTTGTGGGCCACCATCATGTAGTGAAAGATGGATCTGAACCGTTCATCAGGTAGAGGAAGAAAAATCCATAAAAAACATGTTGACCTTTCATGGCCATGTACTTCCTCATGATCGCTACAATGATCAAAAGAAGACCGTTCGACAGCTGTTTCAGCTTGATTGTCTCAGTGGGCCACATCATCGGATGATTAAAGCTCACCATTCATGGTTTAAATCTCGAGAGGAAGATGATGGACGGTGTGGATTTGTCAAAATATGGTCATACTGGGCATTACCAGCAACACAGTGAAAGAAGAAAATGCTTGTGGTTCTCGGGGCTAGACGCTGAATAGCCGTCTGCAGGTACAATCCTATCGACGATGCAAAGTGGTTCTCGGACGTATTTGTGCATGTAGAATGCGTCGCCCGCCGTTCGTTTCCAAACGAGGGATATGTCCCATCAACTCCACTAATACAATACTATACACTCGAAACCGTGAATCCCAACACACCCTAAATAAATGATTGAGACCTTAAATGAATTTATAACAAGGAAAATAAAATTTTCAATGACAGTGGTTCGAATCATTATACTACATCAGCAGGTGGGACCCAGAATCTGGGGAGACACTCTAGCTCCTGTAACGAGAGAGGTAAAACAAACTTTTTGCTTGGGACTTCCAGGCAAGAAATTGAAATTGTCGAGGTTGATATTTTATGTTACGTTACACACGGAACCGTGAATCCCAACACACCCTGAATGAATGATTGAGACCTTAAATGAATTTATAACAAGGAAAATAAAATTTTCAATGAGGGTGGTTCAAATCATTATACTACATCAGCAGGTGGGACCCAGAATCTGGCGAGACACTCTAGCTCCTGTAACGAGAGAGGTAAAACAAACTTTTTGCTTGGGACTTCCCAGGCAAGAAATTGAAATTGTCGAGGTTGATATTTTATGTTACGTTGCCCGTATATGGAAAGCATAAATAGGTTTTAATTTTTGACAGTTAAGGTCCCTTTTATCAGTAATCCAGACCATTGGTATATCATTTTTCACAGTGGATAAAATATTCTCAGAAAAATACTCGATAATATAATCTCAACCTTCGATTCGGTGGCCTTAATTTAAGACCGTTAAAAACCCCCCCCCCCCCCCCCCCCCCGCGCGCGCGCGCACATATATATACAGAGAGAGAGTATCCTATATATAGAGTATCCTTTGGACGGCGTAGGAAAGCATCTTCGATGTTATCGGCACGAATTGCTTGTAGGATACCCATGCAATAAGCCACGCCGTAGATAACAGTTAGGATGCGGACACGTTTTGGATCAGGATGGTATTCAGTTTTTCAATCACGAAGGATGATAGCCTAATGAACCGGTTGAATGAGAGGTGGGCCTAAGTTTTTCAATCGCGAAGGATGATAGCCTAATGAACCGGTTGGATGAGAGGTGGGCCTGTGGCGGCCTACTTGAATTTTTGGATGAGCCTGATTTTTAGGAAAGCGGATTGCGTCCGGCTCACCATTATGTATGGTTAAGCCAAATATTGTGGCAGATGCAAGCCTTTCAAGTGTGACACGTCACAGGAAGCAGCGGAAAACGATGCCCACTGTTGAAACCACGTGCACTGCTATGTTTATTTGTCATTTAACCTATTCACGAGATCACGTCCACCTGGACTAAGTAAAAACACAGAAATAATGGTAGGCTGTTAATACCTATTGTGTTGTCCACTTATCCTTTGATCAGCCTCATTTTGAGCTCCTACGTTAGAAAATTTAATCCAGAAAAATGGACGATATGTTGAAAACCCATGGATCATGGTGGGACTCCATAGAGTCCAAGACGTTGCTTATGATTTTATTATGGAAAATGATTTTGTTTATATATATATATATATATATATTATTTGTAAAAAAAAATTTAGTTTTTCCCCATCGGTACTAGTCTCATGTTGAATAGGAGAAAAAAAATCATCTTAATAAGTAAGGAGGTATCTTAATATTTATGCGGTGAGATAGAGTAGTACCAAGACTTGCGTGAACACATGCGCGCACGAGCACGGGCATAGTGCAATGGCTTGGACTTTGCATGTGCGAGAGTGTGGGCATGTGAGGCAGTGTGGTTGTGGAGGCCTTAGTGGTGCACTTTGCACGTGCTCATAGTGTTGCTCCCTCGCGACATTACACGAACCGACGCAAGGCAGGACCTTACCCGAATCGGCGTGAGGCAGGTGCAAGTTGCAGTGCGACAATGGTTAAGAGAGATGGGTGCCGCTCACTCGCGTCCTTACAGGAACCGGCGCAAGGCTAGTGCGAGTCATAGTGCGACAGTGGATAAGAGAGTTGGGTTAGGTGGATGGATTCGAAGTGTTATGGGTAAGAGGTTTGAGAGAAACCTACATGCCTCATATAAAAGCTAAACTAGTTGTTTAAGAGGATTGGTGTAACTGCTCATGCAGTAATTAACCAGACCATGCAAAAGATGTTGCACGTGGTAGCCCAACAATCATGAATGACTAGCCACTGTGTCTAAACGGCTAGCATGCAGCTAGTCTCCCACATGAAAAATGGTCAAGATCTACCAAATAACAGCTAGTTTCTCACCAACAATCAGAAATGGTCCATTGTAATCATGACCCTGGACCAAAACATCCAGCTTCCCATGCATATGCAAATCGAGCTTAGCTAGTTCATTCCAACATCACGAACCATTCGACTCATTCTCTCATATGAACCAATAAGCTCCAAGTGTTCTCTGATCAAGCTAGCATGTTCAATACGAACTTGTGCCAACAAGTCCATAGGAATCAAACCAACGTAGTGGTCTAATCTACTAAGTCCACAAGAATCAGACCAATGTAGTGGTCTAATCCAGGAACCCAATCTTCTACTTTTCATCTCTCTTTCCATTTGGGAATTTTCATTTGCCAAAAAATTTGTGTTTACAGAGTTACAGCAGTGGTTCCTTCATGCTTGCTAAACGCATAACCACACTCAGGCTCATTATATCCTAGAAGCTATTTGCATGCAACCGGTCAGCGGTCTCAATTATTTTGAGAAGGGGCGAATAATGCTTTAAGGACAGCGTGACCACACATGCTTCAGCCTATCCTTAATATTATATCGACAACAGGCATACAAATGATATGTATAACTATCCTTAATATTATAACTATGCATGATATCCATTACACTAAGCATGTCCTTAATATTATAACTATACATGATATCCATTACACTAAGCATGTCCTTAATATTATAACTATGCATGATATCCATTACACATGCTTCAGCCTATCCTTAATATTATAACTATGCATGATATCCATTACACTAAGCATGTTATTAGTGTCTTCTATCAGGCCAAGTACACTAGCATGTTGTTAGACATATCATGTGATAATCATCCTTAGTTGGCATATCATATACAAAGAGTGGGATCCGAATAACTGCCCCCATTGGAAATATGGAGGTCTATGTGGTGTGGCCCACGTTAGACCAACATCAGCCCCTCATGTAGCATGTACATTAAAAGGTCTAATAATCGGATGTAAGGCATGGATAAAATACATATGCCAAGGTGAAGTTGTTCACAACCCCAAGTGTAAGGTCGCGATGTAGTAATAATCTCGGTGAGACAGAGGTCGAATCCATAAGGACTAATCTTGTAAGTTTCTGAAAGTAATTAGAACTAGAGATAAAAGAATATCTAAATTAGAAATCTGGAATAAAGGGAGTAATTGTGATATTGTAAATTGAAACTTGTAGATTTAAAGGTGAGAACTAGGGTGCCAAGGATTCACTTGTAGCTATCAAGATGCTACCTTACTTGATTCAAGAGACACAACTAGAATCAGAGTCCTATCTTATCCAGTTAGAAGAAGAGATGATCAAATCTCTGAACTTTCATTGAATCAGTCTCCAGAGATGAGAATTGTGAAGATTTGGAAGGGATTCCGTCACCCAACCATGCCCAGGAGACTATGACAAACAACAAGATTTACTAATCCCACAATCTCAAATAAGAAAAGAAGATATTCAAACCTATCGCAATGTCTATTATAATTTGAGTCATAACAAACCATAGAAAACTGAAAATATTCTTTAAAATCAACTAGAAATCAATGAAATTCAATATAAACATGAATAAAAATAAAGTAGACATCCCAATCATGCTACAAGCTTCACCTCTTAGCCCTAACTAAGAGGTTTAGTTAACCATAGATATGATTAAACAAAAATCTCTTAAGGAAATCATAGAAAACAAAATAAGGAAGAAGAAGAAAACTCTTAGCGGCGGCTCTCTACCCTTTTATTCCACTCCTTAAACCCTAAAAGATGCTTTGGAGCATCCTAGGAACTCCTATTTATAGTTGGGGAACTCCAACTTTCGCACTGGGTTGGAAAAGTCTGGAAACAGCCTCAAATTTATGCAGTCCGTGCAAAATCTGTGTAACTGTTGAGGGTCAAATATTGCATATTGGACCCCATTTATTACTTTGTTTTATGAACATAATAATGCTTAATGTCATATTTTAATCATGTTTGTGTTGCGAGGTGAATTTAAGAGCTTGGATTGAAAAGGATGTTAAAAGCATGGATTTAACGCTCAAGAATCACCAAAGCAAGGATGGATCTTATGAGACCAAAAATGAAGAATTCACATGCCAAAGATCCAAGAAAACTAAGTCAGGAATGAAGAAAATCAAAGATTTGAAGTGAATTTGCGTATGCTTCGACTGGTCTAAGCTCTGGCTCGACTAGTCGAGCTTCGACTGGTCTAAGCTCCTGCTCGACTAGTCGAGGAAACTTCGACTCGAACTCTATCAACATGATCTTTTTAATTCACACGATCTTCGACCAGTCAAAGGTGATCCTTGACTAGTCAAAGGTGGCCCTTGACCAGTTAAAGGCCGTCCTCGACTAGTCGAAGGTTACGCAAATGTTGCGCGGACTATGTAAATTTGAGGCGGTTTCCGGAATTTTCTAATTCGGTGTGAAAGTTGGAGTTGCACAACTATAAATAGGAGTCCCTAAGATGTTTCTAAGAATCTTATAGGTTTAAGGAGTGAAGCAAAAAGGGTGGAGAAGCCGTCGCTAAGAGTTTTTCTTCCTTTTCCTTAGTTGTTTTTATGTTTTTCTTAAGAGTTTTTAGTTCAATCATGTCTATGGTTGGCTAAACCTCTTAGATAAGGCTAAAAGGTGAAGCTTGTAACGTGATGGGATGTTTCTTTTACTTTGATTCATTTTTATGTTTAACCTTCTTTGATTCTAGTTCAATTTTAAAGGAATACTTTCAGTTCTTAATGGTTTATTGTGACTAAAATTGCAATACCTTTGGGCATCTTCTTTCTTGATTTTGAGCTTATGGGATTGGTAAATCTTGTTGTTAGTCATCGTCTCATGGGCATAGTTTGGTGATGGAATCTCTTCCAATTATCATAATTCTCCTCCATTGAGAATTAGGTTAAGGAAAGTTCAGATTGATCTCAATTGTATATCTTCTAATTGGATAGGATTGGACTCCAATTACAATCGTGTGACTTGAATCAAGTAAGAGGGCTCCTTGATCTCTACTAGTAGATCCTTGGAAACCTTAGTTACCACCTTTGAATTTGTTAGTTTTTAATCACTTTAATCACAATTACTCTTTCAATTATTCAAATTTAGTTTTAGTTCTTCATCTTGTTCTAGTTCTAGTTAAATTCAGAATACACACGAGATTAGTCCCTGTGGATTCAACCTCGGTCTCACCGAGATTATTATTGCATCACGACCCTACACTTGGGGTTGTGAACAGTAACCTTCAACTGGTTGAGAGAAATCTTCGACTAGTTAAGAGTCATCTTCGACTAGTTGAGTGAAATCTTCAACTAGTTGGATTTCACATGAATTTAAAAGATAATGTTGCTGGAGTTCGAGCTGAATTTTCTCGAGCTAGTCGGACCATAACTCGGGCTAGTCGAACTAGAACTCAGGTTAGTCGAATTTCACGCGAATTTTTAGGATACATTTTCTTCACTTCAAATCTTCGATACTCTTCATTCCTCACTTGATTTCCTTGGATCTTTGGCATGTGAATTCTTCAATCTTGGTCTTGTAAGATCCATTCCTTGCCTTGGTGATTCTTGAGCATCAAATCCATGCTTTTAACATTCTTTTCAATCCAAGCTCACAGATTCACCTTGCAACACAAACATGTATAAATATACCATTAAGCATTATCATGTTCATAAAACCAAGTTATAAATAAGGGAGAATATGCAATATTCGACACCCAACACACTCTCCAACCAGCATTTTGCTAGTCCCGAGCAAAACATGCGTGAAGTGAACGTCAATTCTCAATGTTCAAAACTTTTTTCAAAAAACAATCTTTTGTACAATTGAGTATGAATGAGTAGAATTAAGATGAGAAAGTGGGACTTTGAAAACCTAGAGTCAAATCATATAAGCAGTCAATCAAATTAGTTCTTTATCAATTTCTTCAGAGTATAAGTTCCTATAGCATGTTTTTCAATGTACTTAGTGAAAATCAAATTTCTTCCCATGAGAATACTATCATTTCATAATGTTAGCCATGTTCATCACATCGAGAGTAGTTAAAAACTCAAGTGCTGATTCCTAACTTATCCTCTTCTTTTATTTATTTATTTATTTATTTATTATTTTTTTAAAAGTTTTTGATTTTATATCAACGGTCTTTATTATTATTATTATTATTCATTCTTTTTAGATTCTTTTCAGAATTCTTCTTTCTTTTTCAAACTTTTTCCAGTCTTTTCTTCATACATGACCTTTTTTTGTCGATCTCACTGTTTTTTAACTGGTTCTTTTCATCTTTTAAGGTAGATAAAATTCTCTAGATTGAATTCTCAACATCTATAAATGATTTACGTACTAACACTACGCCAAAATAGCGAAAAAAGGATGGTTGAAAACCGTCTCAAAAGACAATAAAGGACGGTCTTGGACCGTCGCATGGGCCGTCTTATTTTGGGGCGTCGTATTACTTAAAGGACGGTCATGAACCGTCATTTATCTAGACATTTAAAGGACGGTTATGGACCGTCGGTAAAGAAGGACGGTCATGGACCGTCAATAGATAGTCTCTGATGAACCTTAAAAGGACGGTCATGGACCGTCCTTAAAAAAACTGTTATAAGTAGTCCCTGATGAACCTTAAAAGGACGGTCATGGACCGTCCTTAAAAAGGACTGTTATGAGCAGTCTTTGATGAACCTTAAAAGGACTGTTATGAGCAGTCTCTAATGAACCTTAAAAGGACGGTTATGGACCTGAAAATTTCTTGCATTAAAAATAAATTTATAAAAAAAAGAAGAAAAAAGTCAGCAACAATTTTCTTTTTGTGTCTTTCATTTAATAAAAAAATATTCAACCAACAAAACATTATAATTTAGAATCATGGAGAATTGCAGAAAAAACTTCATTCACTTTTTTTTTTCCAAAAAAGTGGGCACACTTTTTAAAAATAAAACTGATCATTAAAATAAAACTAATGCAAGCAAATAATGCAAAAAAAGTGTTTCAATTCAAGTTAATAGAAATAACAACAAAAATTAAAGCTTTGTAAAAAGGGGCATGTGTTAAAGGGATACATCCTTGATTCCCATGCATGCGAGTCCAATGATAATGAGAACAAGAATAGGAGCACAAGGGCCCATAAATACGGCAATGTTATCCTGCAAAGGAATAGGATAGTATTAGATGTTAATGCACTTGATCAGATTGCACATAAAGTTTCGATTAGAGTTACGGTTTAGTAAAGGTTTGTAGTGCCATGCATGGATGATAAGGAAGCTTAAAAGAACTCAAAAACTAAGCCCTTTTCTTTTCCTTTGCAACAGATTATGTACAATCTTATTGAAACTAAGCAATAAATTAAAAGAGGTTATAGGTTTAGGTTAAGGTTACAGGTTTAGGTTATAGGTTTAAGTTTAGGTTATAAGTGTAGGTTATAGGTTTAGGTTTAGGTTAGGTTATAGGTTACGGTTTAGGGAATTGAGAATAGGTTAAGGTTTAGGTTTAGGTTTAGGAAATCGGGTTCGGATTCGGGTTCAGGTTTAGGTTTGGGTTTTCAAGTTTAGCTTTAGGTTAAGGAGTTGAGATTAGGATTAGGTGTAGGTTTAGGTTTAGGGATTTGAGAATACATTTAGGTTTTAGGTTTAGGTTATAGGTTTAGGTTTAGGTTATAGGTTGCTTTAGGGAATTGAGAATAGGTTAAGGTTTAGGTTTAGGAAATCGAGATCGAGTTTAGGTTTGGGTTTTCAAGTTTAGGTTTAGGTTAAGGAGTTGAGATTAGGATTAGGTGTAGGTTTAGGTTTAAGGATTTGAGAATACATTTAGGTTTTAGGTTTAGGTTTAGGTTATAGGTTTAGGTTATAAGTTATAAGTGTAGGTTTAGGTTTAGGTTAGGTTATAGGTTAAGGTTTAGGGAATTGAGTTTAGGTTATAGGTTAAGGTTTAGGTTATAGGTTAAGGTTTAGGTTTAGGCTTAGGTTATAGGTTTTCGGATTTGAGAACAAGTTTAGGTTAAGGTTATAAGTTTAGGTTTAGGAAATCGGGTTCGGGTTCGGGTTTAGGTTTGGGTTTTCAAGTTTAGGTTTAGGTTAGGGAGTTAAGATTAGGATTAGGTGTAGGTTTAGGTTTAGGGATTTGAGAATACGTTAAGGTTTAGGTTTAGGAAAGCGGGTTCGGGTTCGGGATCGGGTTTACGTTTGGGCTTTAGGTTTAGGTTTCGGTTAAGGTTTAGGTTTAGGCTATAGGTTTTGGGATTTGAGAATAGGTTTAGGTTATAAGGTTTAGGTTTTATGTTTAGGTTAAGGTTATAGGTTTAGGTTTAGGTTATAAGTGTAGGTTATAGGTTTAGGTTTAGGTTAGGTTATAGGTTAAGGTTTAGGGAATTGAGTTTAGGTTATAGGTTTAGGTTAAAGGTTAAGGTTATAGGTTAAGGTTTAGGTTATAGGTTAAGGTTTAGGTTAAGGTTATAGGTTTTGGGATTTGAGAATAGGTTTAGGTTAAGCTTATAAGTTTAGGTTTAGGAAATCGGGTTCAGGTTCGGGATCGAGTTTAAGTTTGGGTTTTCAAGTTTAGGTTTAGGTTTAGGTTAGGGAGTTGAGATTAGGATTAGGTGTAGGTTTAAGTTTAGGGATTTGAGAATACGTTAAGGTTTAGGTATAGGAAATTGGGTTCAGGTTCGATATCAGGTTTACGTTTGGGTTTTAGGTTTAGGATAAGGATTTAGGGATTCAGATTTGAGTTCGGGATCGGGTTTAGGTTTGGGTTTTCAAGTTTAGGTTTAGGTTTAGGTTAGGGAATTGAGATTAGGATTAGGTGTAGGTTTAAGTTTAGGGATTTGAGAATACGTTAAGGTTTAGGTATAGGAAATCAGGTTCGGGTTCGAGATTGGGTTTACATTTGGGTTTTAGGTTTAGGCAAAGGGTTTAGGGATTCAGATTCGGGTTCAGGATCGGGTTTAGGTTTAGGTTTAGGTTAAGGTCACAGGTTTAGGTTATAGGTTTAGATTTAGGTTATAAGTGCAGGTTATAGGTTTAGGTTTAGGTTAGGTTATATGTTACAGTTTAGGGAATTGAGAATAGGTTAAGGTTTAGGTTTAGGAAATCAGGTTCGGGTTCGTGTTCGGGTTTAGGTTTGGGTTTTCAAGTTTAGGTTTAGGTTAAGGAGTTGAGATTAGGATTAGGTGTAGGTTTAGGTTTAGGGATTTGAGAATATATTTAGGTTATAGGTTTAGGTTTAGGTTTTAGGTTTAGGTTATAGGTTTAGGTTTAGGTTATAGGTTATTGCTTTAGGGAATTGAGAATAGGTTAAGGTTTAGGTTTAGGAAATCGGGATCGGGTTTAGGTTTGAGTTTTCAAGTTTAGGTTTAGGTTGAGGAGTTGAGATTAAGATTAGGTGTAGGTTTAGGTTTAAGGACTTGAGAATACATTTAAGTTTTAGGTTTAGGTTATATGTTTAGGTTTAGGTTATAAGTGTAGGTTATTGGTTTAGGTTTAGGTTAGGTTATAGGTTATGGTTTAGGGAATTGAGTTTAGGTTATAGGTTAAGGTTTAGGTTTAGGTTTAGGTTATAGGTTTTGGGATTTGAGAATAGGTTTAGGTTAAGGTTATAAGTTTAGGTTTAGGAAATCGGGTTAGGGTTCGGGTTCGGGTTTAGGTTTGGGTTTTCAAGTTTAGATTTAGGTTTAGGTTAGGGAGTTGAGATTAGGATTCGGTGTAGGTTTAGGTTTAGGGATTTGAGAATACGTTAAGGTTTAGGTTTAGGAAATAGGGTTAGGGTTCGAGATCGGGTTTACGTTTGGGTTTTAGGTTTAGGTTTAGGTTATAGGTTTAAGTTATAGGTTATAAGTGTAGGTTTAGGTTTTAGGCTTAGGTTTAGGTTTAGGTTATAGGTTTATGTTTAGGTTATAAGTGTAGGTTATAGGTTTAGGATTAGGTTAGGTTATAGGTTAAGGTTTAGGGAATTGAGAATAGGTTAAGGTTTAGGTTTAGGAAATCAGGTTCGGGTTCGGGTTCGGCTTTAGGTTTGGGTTTTCAAGTTTAGGTTTAGGATAAGGAGTTGTTATTAGGATTAGGTGTAGGTTTAGGTTTAGGGATTTGAGAATACATTTAGGTTTTAGATTTAGGGTAAGGTTATAGGTTTAGGTTTAGGTTTTAAGTTATAAGTTATAGCTTTAGGGAATTGAGAATAGGTTAAGGTTTAGGTTTAGGAAATCGGGTTCGGGTTTAGGTTATAGGTTATAAGTTATAAGTTATAGGTTAAGGTTTAGGTTATAGGTTTAGGTTATGGTTATAGGTTTAGGTTTGGGTTTAGGTTATAAGTTAAGGTTATAGGTTTAAGGATTTGAGAATAGGTTTAGGTTATAGGTTTAGGTTTAGGTTTAGGGATTTGAGAATAGGTTTAAGTTTAGGTTTAGGTTTAGGTTATAGGTTTATGGAGTTGAGAATAGGTTTAGGTTTGGGTTTAGGTTAGGTTATAGGTTATAGGTTTAGGTTAAGGTTATAGGTTAAAGGTTAAGGTTATAGGTTTAGGTTTAGGTTTAGGTTAGGTTATAGGTTTAGGTTTAGGTTTAGGTTTAGGAATTCGGGTTCAGGTTCGGGTTAAATGTTTGGGTTAAGGTGTAGGTTTAAGTTAAGTGAATTAAGTTTAGGTCATAGGTTTAGGTTTAGGTTTAGGTTTAGGCTAAGGGTTTACGGATTCAGATTCGGGTTTGGGATCGGGTTTAGGTTTGGGTTTTCAAGTTTAGGTTTAGGTTTAGGTTTGGGAGTTAAGATTATGATTAGGTGTAGGTTTAGGTTTAGGAATTTGAGAATACATTTAGGTTTTAGGTTTAGGTTTTAGGCTTAGGTTTAGGTTATAGGTTTAGGTTATAGGTTTGGATTTAGGTTATAAGTGTAGGTTATAGGTTTAGGTTTAGGTTAGGTTATAGGTTAAGATTTAGGGAATTGAGAATAGGTTAAGGTTTAGGGTTTAGGTTTAAGAAATCGAGTTCGGGTTTAGGTTTGAGTTTTCAAGTTTAGGTTTAAGTTTAGGTTAGGGAGTTGAGATGGATTAGGTGTAGGTTTAGGTTTAGGGATTTGAGAATACATTTAGGTTTTAGGTTTAGGTTATAGGTTTAGGTTTAGGTTATAAATGTAGGTTATAGGTTTAGGTTTAGGTTTGGTTATAGGTTAAGGTTTAGGGAATTGAGAATAGTTTAAGGTTTAGGTTTAGTTTAAGGTTTAGGTTGTAGTTATAGGTTTTGGGATTTGAGAATAGGTTTAGGTTATAAGTATAGGTTTAGGTTAAGTTGTAGGTTAGAGTTTAGGTTATAGGTTATAGGTTTAGGTTGTACTTATAGGTTTTGGAATTTGAGAATAGGTTTAGGTTATAAGTATAAGTTTAGGTTTAGGAATTCGGGTTCGGGTTTGGGTTTATGTTCGGGTTTAGGTTATAGGTTTCGGTTTAGGTTATAGGTTTAGGTTATAGGTTATAGGTTTTTGGTTAAGGTTTAGGTTGTAGTTATATGTTTTGGGATTTGAGAATAGGTTTAGGTTTAGTTATAGGTTTTGGGATTTGAGAATAGGTTTAGGTTAGGTTGTAGGTTAGAGTTTAGAGAATTGAGTTTAGGTTATAGGTTATAGGTTTAGGTTAAGGTTTAGGTTGTAGTTATAAGTTTTGGGATTTGAGAATAGGTTTAGGTTATAAGTTAAGGATGTGGTCCCTGTAAATACAGATATAAACACGACCTATCCAAATGGCTAGGCCATTTCAATATTGTCCATAGGAAATGGACAGCTTCATCATGGTCATAACAGCGGTTCTCACCTTCCAGGGACCCCTACTCAACATCCGGATAGCTCCGATGCATATTCGGGTCTGCTTCATCAATTTCGAGTAAATACAGATATAAACACGGCCTGTCCAAATGGCCAAGCCACTCCAATGCTGTCCATAGGAAATGGAAAGCTTCATCATGGTCATAACAGCAGTTCCCCCCTTCTAAGGACCCCTGTTCAACATCCGGATAGCTCCGACGCACATCCGGGTCTACTCTATCAATTTCAAACAAATATAGATATAAATACGGCTTGTCCAAATGGCCAGGCCACTCCAATGCTGTCCATAGAAAATAGATAGCTTCATTATGGTCATAACAGCGGTTCTCACCTTCCAGAGACCCCCACTCAACATCCGGATAACTCCGACGCACATCCGGGTCTGCTCCACAAGCACATGATTGTGTGTTGTGTTCACAAGATAAGGAAATGAAAAATTAAAACAGGGGCTGACTTCTCCTAATTCTTGTTCATAGTAATTACAATAAGAAAGAGGAAATGAAAAATTGGCATTTACCTTATCTTCGTTGAAGTGCAAGTCAAGCCAATTTCCTTTTGAAGCTTTAGACAGTGTGATAATGACTCAGTTGGGCTTAACAACCACCTAAAAAAGAAATAGATAATGACCAGATAATAGATAGTTTTCAATGCACCTAAAAAAAATAGATAATGACCAGACAATATTCTATCAAGTATGAACCACAATGCCAGAAACCCACTTACCTGTACTCGAGGATTTTGGAAATCATCCATAGCTGAGGCTAATGCATGTAACACCCGTTGATGATACTGAACTTGAAGGTTTGACCCCAAATCTGTAGACATGTAACATCCCGGATTTTTGTCAACCTGGGATTAGATGTCCTTAGGCAATGGGTCGATCCTAACACCTTATTAACTTGTCAAAACTCAGTCCCAAAGGCTAAAATCGCTTGTGAACCCATTTCTTTCACAAATCCCACCCTTCACCACCTTGTTCTTTAAATTTTTCTAAGTACTTTCACCCTAGACACTATCTTAAACTAGCTAAGTAGTATAACTTGGATCACTTTATATACAAACTACAAAGGCCTAGGTACCACCTTAGACAGAAATTGCTCAGGACTAAAATCCTTTAGAAATTAGGCAAGAATTAGCCAGTGTTAAACTAGAGTACCTGTGAAATTAGCACTAACCACTTTAAATACGATCTGCAAGACCCAAAACTTGTAAAATCATTGACGCTAGGTTACCCTAAAATATAGGATCAATCTCATTACCCGGCTGCTCTCAGGAGCATCTTGAAACTCTGTATCGGACTTGGACCGCACGTTAGAAGTCTGATTAACGCGAAGTTAAGGAATTAGGACCACCTTGCTGGGCTTGACAACCATCTCGGAAATCAAATCCAGATAGTGTCCCAGCGCTATTCGCTTGAGCTCGGAGTGAAGATCGTGAGAAATGTGAAATTAATTCAAAATAAAATATCTCAAATAGTAATCTGGCACCTCTCACTTGCGGATTAGTATTAAACAACTAGACCGTCAGAATTAGACCAAATTACACCCTCGGATCAGGAGAAATTTCATACACATATCCATGTACTCGGAATTTCCGATCGAGATCCGCTGACTGTCAAACTGATACTGGTCCGCCACTTGCGATCTGGAATCCCCACTGAAACGAAAACTTAACTAAACGTAGATCCAGTGTTAGTGAGTTTAATTCTGACCTTTGGCACAAGGAGGCCCGCCAGAAGTCCTCCGTTGAGCTGGAACAGATCCGCTTTGGTTATAACCTAAGTATACTTTGACTTGGAGTCTATTTTGGTGAGTTTTTAGGCTATATAAGGACCTTAAACCCTCTCTCATTGCAGCCATACGAATTTGAGAAAAGCCATAGGAAAAGAGACAGAAAAGAGAAAGAAAGTGTGGGAGATGTGGGAGAATCTCCCTGCCACTCTTCCCTGCTGCTATCCATGCTCAACCACACTATTCTTGTCGCTTTCCCGGTGATTTCGGCATCATTTCTAGGTAAGAAACCCTAACCCTAACCTGTTTTGGGGTTGTATAAGTTCTAGATTATAAAATAGCTAACCTATTTCGATCTATAGGTGGCCAAACTGCCGAATACAGAAGCTTAGCAATTCTATCGACTCCGTTACAATTCTACGACAAAAGGTGCGGACTTTAGGTGTATAGATTATGGTTTTCAATGCTTTAAATGTCAGATAATGATAGATTCATGATCTACATGCAATTGCACATGTACAAAGTGCTGTCTGTTTTCTGTTTCGATTAAAGATGAAGAATATGGAATTTTATATACTCTTGGTATTTGTAGAAAGTACCGTATACGTATAAATTTTAGAAATGTGTTTTCCATGATTATTTGCTGTATTAATATATTATATATGGATAAAATACTTGTTTGGCGAAAGGACTCGCCCTAATACATGTTTTTGCTAATATACATTATGTATGTTAAAATAGTGTATTCTAAGTATTTGTGAAAATGACTGAATGAGTATAGGATTCTCATTCATGCTCGCCATGACTAATTGTCAAGGATATATGATTGTTGTATTGGCGATACCCCTTTGACGAAAGGATTTGCCCTGAATCACACCACGGCTACTATACGCTATATATGTTGAAATGGGTAGCCCAAGTGTTTGTGAAAATGTTCAAATGAATATGGAACTTGGATTCCTACTTTCCATGACTATCCGTCATGGGTGTATGCGTGTTATGATTGGGGCAACTCCCTAGTGAAAGGATTTGGCCTAATGCCTATGTGATCAACATATGTCATGTATGTTGATGTATGTCTTTTAAAGTGTTTGTTGAACTGTCTGAATGAGTAGTAGTTAGAAAATTGTAATGTATAAGGGTGTTGAGATATGATTCTCAACTTCTTTTAACTATGTGTATGTTTTCCTTGGATAGTTGTGTGATTAGGAATTGAATATGTACAAACTCATGCTTGTGTTGTGCTTCATAACATGCTCAACTGCTTTTATGATTTTATCTATGTAATGCATATGTTTAAATTCATATTTACGTTGTATGATCTGTCATGGGTGATGGGGGAGTGGAGCAACGAGTGCGTGCAACAGCCCTGGCAGCCCTAAACGGATAATATCAGACTTTGGTTATATGATTTGAATCTTGATTCATTACTGCTTTAACTATCTGCAATTGAATGTGATTGGGAGACAATCAGTAATGAAAATGAATGCGTGGCTGAGTTTCATTTGCCACGTGAGATGTGTTTGACGAACCCGAGTCGTACTTCGGTTGGCGATAGTGGTTGGCCACACGAAGTGCTTATGCGCTTCATATCGTTCAACTTGTTGTGCGCTCGAGCTAGCCGAGCTCGTCAAGTAACCCGATCTGTTTAATGTATGTTCATCATGTTTGGACGCTACTGCTTGAACCTAGGGTACCAAACTTACCAGTGAAATCCCTTTTAACTATGGTACCTCGATCCGCTAAGACTCATGAGCCAGGCAGGGTAGTATGGGACACCGTGGTCGAGCTGTCGGCCTACGCTGGGGTCACGTACCTCCTCGTAGTGACCAGTGAGCAACTAGACTCGTGAGTGGAATACGGTGGTATGGGACACTGTATTCGAGCTGTCGACACCTATGGCGAGAGCCGAGTACGGTGAGACCTGTATTCGTGCTGACGGGCGACGAGCCCTCCGTAGTGTCTTTGAGTATACTCTAAGGTCTGTAATTGGCGACGAGCCCTTCACAGCAACTAGAGCATGAGTTGAGCCGAGTACGGTGAGATCTGTATTCAAGCTGACGGCCAGCGATTGAGCTGAGTACGGTGAGACTTGTATTCGAGCTGACGGCCAGCAATTGAGCCGCATATGGTGAGATCTGTATCCGTGTTAATGGGTGACGAGCCATTTGTGATGCCTTCGCTATGCCTCTCAAACCATAATATCGTATGAGATTAACTATGACTGACGACCCTAGAATGGATCATGTTTGAGAATTATACAAGGGAGGTACCTTAGTTTCCCAATACTGTTGTTTGAAATGGACTAATAATTACTCGGTAATCATGCTCATCATCGCACTGCATGTGCCTGGTAGATGTGGACCACTGAGGGATGAACGCATTCGCGAACGTAAGATGGTGTCGCATGAGGGTGGTTTGGCAAGGGCATACATCATGTCATTTCATACTTGCATTAAATAAGAGTAGTTAGAATTGTTTGGTTGTACTGCTTTATCATTACTGCTTGACTGAATTGATATCATGTTAACCTATGTTTTATTGTTCCACTGAGTTGATCACTTTCTCCCATGTTACGGGACGGTGTTCCGAACACCCACCAGACTTTGTCTGATTGCAGATGGCAACGCTACTCCTGAGGCGGAGCCGGACTTTTGTGACGATGAGGATGCTTTCTTGTATATGCAGTTTTCGAGCGGTTTCATGTGAGCCGTGCCTTGATCGACGGGGTTACTGGGATGTTGACTAGATGACACTACACATTTGGTATCATTTGAATTGTACTTGTAATTCTTTAACCTGGTAACCTTATCACATTCTGGAGACTTACCATAGTTTTTATATTTTATATATCTATCACAGTCTTTCGCTTGCAATTTAACTGTCTCTGGAGTATGATATGCTGTTTTGGCTTAATCTCACTCATGTTCAATGCACTAATACAGACAACATTCAATCATCATTCATTTTGTTGCATAAGTGATGCGTTGGAACTCGGGAGTTGAGTTTATGCTTGACCCCCGATTTTCAGGGTGTTACAGTTGGTATCAGAGCATGATTTGGATTAAACCGGACCTGGGTTATGGTCACACGACACACTCTGACGCACTCTGACTTAGGAGGGAGCGACGGAACGTAGAAACAGTCATAGGTATCCCGATATCGCCAATTGGCAAAGTTCACTGAAAAGGAACGCCGAAATCGAGTCTGTATTCAACCATGGTCACACGGGTTGACTTTAAAACATTCCTAGGCCGTCTATTAATGAATATAGATCACAATCCACCTCATCCCAACCATTGAAAATTGGTAGAATATGGGATAAACGTGATGAGGATAACTACTCCGAATCCTCGGAGCTTCTCTGGACTCCTCACAGAGACTTCTCGAGTCTACGAGAAAAGAAAGCAGAAAGTAGAAATAAATTCTAATAAATTCGAAATTGATTAATGGATGACAAAAGAAAAATGAGTTCACAACCCTTTAAATAGGGATACCAAGTAATGGGAAAGAAATTAGAAACAAACTACAGCTAAAACTCCTAGAATTCGTAACTTACTATAAGGTCGTGATGTTTATTAGTGCGCAAGATTTTCGGCCAAAAATAGTAAGTGTCCTATTTAGCTTCACCAAACCGTTCTCTTAATTATTCTAAGCTCTTTTCACAATGGGCGTAACTCCTAAAGCCCAACGGGTGAAGAGTAATCAAACTAAAACTACTATTTTTGGTAAAACGAAATTGAAACAGGGAAACGACCGTCAATCGGGGGGTTTTTTTTCATAATTTCGGGCTGTGCAACCTGGCATAGCGGGGTTGGTTGGCTTCATTAGCTCGTTCTACCCCAAATTCCTATATTTTACGTCAAATAACTCATTTCAAATTGCAAGATATGTCCGAAGTTGCTGAAAACTACCCGAAATTGAGCGAATCAGGGTCGGGGGCCTACCCATGTTAATCTAGGGGTACCCAGGGTAGGACCCAGGATTTTTTGGGGCCTAGGGGACAGGAGAGTCTCGCCTATGGCCCCCCCCCCTCTCAAAATTTGGGAAGTTTGTCGGCAAGGCCTCGCCGAAATTTGGGCTGGGCCGGGCCCGCGGCTCGGGCCGATCGCGTTGGGGGGTCTAATAACCCCCTTGATATAGCTCCTGTCCATTCTCCCTCTCCCAAAACCCTACTTCCTTCACAAACCTTCCCTCCAAGCCGTTTTTCCCTCTACACTTGCTGTTTTCTCTTCGAAATCACCCTTCCAATCGTCCTCTCTGCTAGTTTCGACCACCATCCACCCATTCCCATCGTCCACAACAGTCATTTCCTCACTTCCCTCTCCATTTCTCTCATTTGGACTCCCACACGCCCCTTTTGAAGCTCAAAAATCGTGTGAGCTTCCTCACCATCTGATCTCTCCATTTTCCTTCTTCAATCCCTTTCATTTGGGCCTTTACAACATCTGTTGAGACCCAAGTCCGTGGAGAACCAAAACTCCAGCCTTTTTTTTTCTCCCTTTAGGGCCCGTTCGGCTAACTGCACTAGGTGAGTAAGGTGGATAGAATTGTAAAAGTAACAATAACTGTATGTGTAAGATATGGTTCCTAGGTTGGGTGTATCCCATGTTTTCCAATGCCATGTTTGGAATGTATGCAATGAAAAGTATATCCCGGGTTTTCCTATTACACGTAGAAATTCCGCTTCATGGGATTTGAAAATCCCATCTCACACTTTTCCAACAACAGGCTCATTTTCCAAAGCCTATAAAATTTATTTTTATCCCACCCACCTTCCTACCAACCATGCCACTCCCAATCCCGAGGTAGGATTAGTAATACAGTCCCATTTACTACAACTTAAGACCACTGACCAAATAGACCCTTAGAGTTTTGGACCTAGAGCGGTGCTCCTAGATTTCGACAGACCTGACCATATAGGAAATCTAACAAATTAACAATGTGAACCCTAGGACCCTCTTAGCTGGTGTGAGCATGTGTGTAGTGCTCGAGTGTAGCTAAATTCAAGTTCGGGCAACTCAATTCCAATTAGACAACGTTTGACCTTAAGCGGTAAAACAATTTCTTATATTAGAAAGGGTATAAAAATCATCTAATGTATAAGCATAGACTTTGGATTACAACCAATGGATTACCGTTACTCCTACATTAAGACTAGACTACTGGTTAGGCTAAGGAAAGTAAAAGACTAATTAATTAGGCTAAGCCAACTGAATGATAGACCTAGATAGTTGGCTTAGGTCGGTTGGAGCGAGGACCTATTCCTTTGTTGAATCCCCTTAATACTCATAGGCTTCTTTAATAACTCCTAGGAAGGGTGTTTCATTAATAACCATACACTCTCAGTATCCCTTGGATTTAATGTTAGGACAAATCAATACGACCCTTAGACTTGCCTTCCCAAAGACTTATTACCATCGGGACCACGGAGTAGAGAACTAAATATATAAGCGAGGTATTCGCAGTTTCAATTGAATTCTCAATCCTGGTAGTGACTAATGAACCCTATGCTCTGATCAAGCAGAAGGTCGGGATCAACTAGGATTAAGAACTGATACGACAATTTTCTGTCCTAGCTAGGCAGAAGGTCCATGTATTTGACTCAGACCCATTACAAAACATTCCTTCCGTGTTGGCCCGACCACTTGCAACTAAAAGTTCTAACTTTTTCTTTGAGAAGTATTAGTAGTTTATAGCCGATAGAGACTTTGTTTTTTAGGCCTAAGGAATTGCCCAAATGGGCAACAGACAGTTAGGAATTTGGTCCCAAATTACATGCCATGTCGGCATACATTTGGTACATATGAACGTAGAAAGATAGCCTGCCTGTTAAGCTAGACATGATTAAATAAGATAAGTCTGGACCGTGACAAAACTCCTTGGTAGAATTAGGCATCTTGCCTTAAACTCACACCTGCCCCTGAAATCAACCACAATACCCATCATCTTTAGCTTTCTATGACCATAGGTAGCCATAGTACACATCGTCGATGAAAGGCAGACCAATGTATTTCCCATTTCATGTCAAGGATAGATTATAAATTACACCTTGTTTCGACATACGGATCAGGACATAGCTCTTAAGCCTTGAGGGTGAAAATAAAATTTTAAGGGGGGTAGAACATTATGAGCCCAATCTAGTTAGGTCGGCTAATACACCTCTTTGATCTGGGTGGCGCAGCGGAAGCGTAGTGGACCCTATCCCACTGGCCCAGGATCGAAACTATGCTCGTTGAATACGAACATTATAGAAGCCCTAGCAAGTTCTATTACGAGAAACCGTTTTAGGATGATCTAGTAAGATTTGATTCACCATTTCCTTGGACATAGATAATAACAAGGACTCTCTTAGAGTAAGACCTAAAGAGCAACCTTAGACATAGACAATTTGAGCCTTTCAATGATGGACATTCCCTACGTTTCTAGAGTGATCGGACCACGGAGTTACTGAAATATACACTGCGAAACATTCGCGGCTTGACCCAATTCTCAATCTTGGGTGACTACCAACGGACTCACTGCTGACGAGCAGAAGACCAGGATCCACCAGGATTCGGAAGGGATATGATGAACTTTCTACCCTAGCTCAGTAGATGATCGATGTATCGGGATCAAGCCCACTATAACCATCTCTCCGTGTTGGTCAAACATTGAAAACAACCATCTTACTCTAAAGTGTTGGGAATCATCGTCAAGACTCCAAATAGGTAAAGAAATAAATTGTAGCAAACCATCAGGGTATGAGAAATGGATAAAGAAATAAGTTTTAAGGCGGGTAGACTAAAATGAACCAGGCTAGTATATACCCTACGCAATAAAACCTAGGCAAAGAAATAATTAAATCTTTTCTTATTACCCTTAGGCAATTTTGGGGATGAAATTTTGTTTTAAGGGGGGTAGATTGTAACATCCCGGATTTTTGCCAACCTGGGATTAGACGCCCTTAGGCAATGGGTCGATCCTAACACCTTATTAACTTGTCAAAACTCAGTCCCAAAGGCTAAAATTGCTTGTGAACCCATTTCTTTCACAAATCCCACCCTTCACCACCTTGTTCTTTAAATTTTTCTAAGTGCTTTCACCCTAGACACTATCTTAAACTAGCTAAGTAGTATAACTCAGATTACTTTATACACAAACTACAAAGGCCCAGGTACCACCTCAGACAGAAATTGCTCAGGACTAAAATCCTTTAGAAATTAGGCGAGAATTAGCCAGTGTTAAACTAGAGTACTTGTGAAATTAGCACCAACCACTTTAAATACGATCTGCAAGGCTCGAAACTTGTAAAACCATTGACGCTAGGTTACCCTAAAATCTAGGAGCAATCCCATTACCTGGCTGCTCTCGGGAGCATCTCGAAACTTCGTATCGGATTTGGACCGCACGTCGGAAGTCCGATTAACATGAAGTTAAGGAATTAGGACCGCCTTGCTGGGCTTGACAACCATCTCGAAAATCAAATCCAGATAGTGTCCCAGCACTATTCGCTTGAGCTCAGAGTGAAGAGCGTGAGAAATGTGAAATTAATTCAAAATAAAATATCTCAAATAGTAATCTGACACCTCTCACTTGCGGATCAGTATTAAACAACCAGATCGTCAAAATCAGATCAAATTACACCCTCGGATCAGGAGAAATTTCATGCACATATCCATGTACTCAGAATTTTCGATCGAGATCCGCTGATCGTTGAACGATACTGGTCCGCCACTTGCGATCTGGAATCCTGACTAAAACGAAAACTTAACTAAATGTAGATCTAGTGTTAGTGAGCTTAAGTCCGACCTTTGGCTCAAGGAGGCTAGCCAGAAGTCCTCCGTTGAGCTGGAACAGGTCCGCTTTGGTTATAACCTAAGTATACTTTGACCTGGAGTCTATTTCGGTGAGTTTTTAGGCTATATAAGGACCTTAAACCCTCTCTCATTGTAGCCATACGAATTTGAGAAAAGCCCTAGGAAAAGAGACAGAAAAGAGAAAGAAAGTGTGGGAGATGTGGGAGAATCTCCCTGCCACTCTTCCCTGTTGCTATCCATGCTCAACCGCACTATTCTTGTCGCTTTCCCAGCGATTCCCGCATCATTTCTAGGTAAGAAACCCTAACCCTAACCTATTTTGGGGTTGTATAAGTTGTAGGTTATGAAATAGCTAACCTATTTCGATCTACAGGTGGCCAAACTGCCGAATACAGAAGCTTAGCAATTCTATCGACTCCGTTACGATTCTACGACAAAAGGTGCGGACTTTAGGTGTATAGGTTATGGTTTTCAACGCTTTCAATGTCAGATAATGATAGATTCATGATTTGCATGCAATTGCACATGTACAAAGTGCTGTCTGTTTTCTGTTTTGATTAAAGATGAAGAATATGCAATTTTACATACTCTTGGTATTTGTAGAAAGTACCGTATACATATAAATTTTGGAAATGTGTTTGCCATGATTACTTGCTGTATTAATATATTACATATGAATAAAATACTTGTTTGGTGAAAGGACTCGCCCTAATACATGTTTTTGCTAATATACATTATGTATGTTAAAATAGTGTATTCTAAGTGTTTGTGAAAATGACTGAATGAGTATAGGATTCTCATTCGTGCTCGCCATGACTAATTGTCATGGATATATGATTGTTGTACTAGCGATACCCCTTTGATGAAAGGATTTGCCCTGAATCACGCTACGGCTACTATACACTATATATGTTGAAATGGGTAGCCCAAGTGTTTCTAAAAATGTTCAAATGAATATGGAACTTGGATTCCTACTTTCCATGGCTATCCGTCGTGGGTGTACATGTGTTATGATTGGGGCAACTCCCTAGTGAAAGGATTTGGCCTAATGCCTATGTGATCAGCATATGTCATGTATGTTGATGTATGTCTTTTAAAGTGTTTGTTGAAATGTCTGAATGAGTAGTAGTTAGCAAATTGTAATGTATAAGGGTGTTGAGAAATGATTCTCAACTTCTTTTAACTATGTGTATGTTTTCCTTGGATAGTTGTGTGATTAGGAATTGAATATATACAAACTCATGCTTGTGTTGTGCTTCATAACATGCTCAACTGCTTTTATGATTTCATCTATGTAATGCATATGTTTAAATTCATATTTACGTTGTATGATCCGTCATGGGTGATGGGGGAGTGGAGCAATGAGTGCGTGCAACAGCCCTGGCAGCCCTAAACGGATAATATCAGACTTTGGTTGTATGATTTGAATCCTAATTCATTACGGCTTTAACTATCTGCAATTGAATGTGATTGGGAGACAATCGGTAACGAAAATGAATGCGTGGCTGAGTTTCATTTGCCACGTGAGATGTGTTCGACGAACCCGAGTCGTACTTCGGTTGGCGATAGTGGTTGGCCACACGAAGTGCTTATGCGCTTCATGTCGTTCAACTTGTTGTACGCTCGAGCTAGCCGAGCTCGTCAAGTAACCCGATCTGTCTAATGTATGTTCACCATGTTTGGACGCTACTGCTTGAACCTAGTGCACCAAACTTACCACTGAAATCCCTTTTAACCATGGTACCTCGATCCGGTAAGACTCATGAGCTGGGCATGGTAGTATGGGACACCTTGGTCGAACTGTCGGCCTACGCTGGGGCTACGTGCCTCCCCGTGGTGACCAGTGAGCAACCAGACTCGTGAGCCGAATACGGTGGTATGGGACACTATATTCGAGCTGTCGACACCTACGGCGAGAGCCGAGTAAGGTGAGACCTGTATTCGTGCTGACGGGCGATGAGCCCTCCGTAGTGTCTTCTAGTATACTCTAAGGTCTGTGATTGACGACGAGCCCTTCACAGCAACTAGAGCATGAGTTGAGCCGAGTACGGTGAGATCCGTATTCGAGCTGACGGCCAGCGATTGAGCCGAGTACGGTGAGACCTGTACTCGAGCTGACGGCCAGCAATTGAGCCGCATACGGTGAGATCTGTATCCGTGCTGACAGGTGACGAACCTTTTGTGATGCCTTCGCTATGCCTCTCAAACCATAATATCGTATGAGATTAACTATGACTGACGACCCTAGAATGGATCATGTTTTGGAATTATACAAGGGAGGTACCTTAGTTTCCCAATACTGCTGTTTGAAATGGACTAATAATTACTCGGTAATCATGCTCATCATCGCACTGCATGTGCCTGGTAGATGTGGAGCACTGAGGGATGAACGCATTCGCGAACGTAAGATGGTGTCGCATGAGGGTGGTTTGGCAAGGGCATATATCATGTCATTTCATACTTGCATTAAATAAGAGTAGTTAGAATTGTTTGATTGTACTGCTTTATCATTGCTGCTTGATTGAATTGATATCATGTTAACCTATGCTTTATTGTTCCACAGAGTTGATCACTCACTCCCACGTTACGGGACGGTGTTCCGAACACCCACCAGACTTTGTCTGATTACAAATGGCAACGCTACTCCTGAGGCGGAGCCGGACTTTTGTGACGACGAGGATGCTTTCTCGTATATGCGGTTTTCGGGCTGCTTCATATGAGTCGTGCCTTGATCGACGGGGTTATATGGATGTTGACTAGATGATACTACACATTTGGTATCATTTGAATTGTACGTGTAATTCTTTAACCTGGTAACCTTATCACACTCTGGAGACTTACCATAGTTTTTATATTTTATATATCTAACACAGTCTTCCGCTTGCAATTTAACTGTCTCTGGAGTATGATATGTTGTTTTGGCTTAATCTCACTCATGTTCAATGCACTAATACAGACAACATTCAATCATCATTCATTTTGTTGCATAAGTGATGCGTTGGAACTCGGGAGTTGAGTTTATACTCGACCCCTGATTTTCAGGGTGTTACAAGACAATTGCCCATTTGCATTAATAACAACCTAGCGCACACGAGGGTGGGGATCTTGGAACGAGTTCAATACTGTACATGCTAAAGTAAACTATCAACTATCAAGTATTTTCTATAACCAGATCCAATGGTATAAAAAAGAAACCCGTGGATGTAGTATATGATGTATAGCAACAAAGTGTATGGTGCCATTTATTCCTAAAAATATAGTTTTATTATCCAATCTTGTGTTGCCACAATATGTAATTTTTTATTCAGTTAAAGAATTGTTCAGCATAGTGTCATCATGAAGAAAAAATGTAGTTCCTAATGTTCTGAGAACTGAAGCTCGAGGTTACAACTTCTTACTTTGAAATTAAGCTTGAACAGGAAAGCACAAAAAAGACAACAGATTATTAAGGGAATATAATGAATAGCTTTTATCACATATGAATGCAAAGCTGCCAATGCATTTGTGAATAAGCATAGCTCTTACTACTAGTATCCAATTATTGTACAAGACGCTGATTACAATTGTTGCATGTTGGAGTATGTATATGTATGGAATTACACACCAGATGCCTAAAGATTATAAAAACAATTAACCTTTGTTCTTTAGAATCAAAAGAGTAGGAGCAAAGAAGAGTATCCTTAGAGACCTTACCGCAAATCTCAAAAGAAGACATGATTTTCCAACACCAGAATCTCCAATAATCAAGAGCTTGAACAAATTGTCACTGCAATAGAGAAAGCCCATTAGATGCTTTTCTCCATAACTTATAACCAAGTTGCAACAAAATAAAATATACATACATGCACATATACGTTCTCATACACATGTATATCAAAATTAACTCTTGCTTAAAAAAAATACCTTTGCCTCACTAAGCCTTATGAAACAAGTAGTATTCCCTATCATCTTATAGGGATTCAAAGGGAATTGCTCTAGATTTGTGACCCACATTCCAATAGACAAGCGAAAGATTTGGGATATTCATATGGTGGGGCCAATCATGAGAATGCCCTAACCCAAACGAGGATGGTCTGCTAATCAGGTGTTATACATCTGTATGAGAAAAATGTACAAGAAAGCACAACAATATAAGTATGCTAGTGGTTCGGTTGATGATTTGTCCAGCTTAATTTTTGGACTAGAGCATGTTGATAGTGGGTCCAGATGATGGTTACATAGAGAATGAAAAACATGTGTGGCATCCAGGCTTGGACAAATTCACAGTGGGCCCCACCAATTGAAATACACTGGCCAAAAATGAAAAGGATACTTAGGTATCTGAAAGAAACAAGAGGTGATTACGAGCAGATAAGCTTAAAGTTCATGGATACTTTTATGCAAACTTAGCAGGAAATCTCGATGATGGCCAGTCCACTTCATGACATGTTTTTCCTCTTTGGAGGTGTTGTTTCATAGTTAAGCAAGGTTGTGCTGTCTACTATACTCCAGAAGCAGAATATATCGCTTTGGTGTGGCAATGCATGCCATTTAGATAAAGCACTTCATACATTACTTGAAGTTAGTACATCCAATGGACTGATTCTTATATATGTGATATCATGGTAGTAATATCATTAATTAAAACTGTAGTAAATAACTCCAAGGTCAAACACATCCAATTTTCCTTACCCAAGTCTGAGGGAACCACCAACCGCACACATCCGAGCAATGCCTCAGGCCATTCCACCTCAGTATCTTATGGTTATTGTTGTCAATGTGGTTCTAAAAAAACTACTAAATCGGTATCCATGATAGAGTCCACTAGATCCCGTTTCTGGTGGAAGTGAAGATCCCAATTCATATCAACAGCGTTTGGATTTTTATAGACGATTACAAGGCTTGTTCGAGCCTGATCTTCAACCTCAGTAGCCTACTTACTACAACAGATCAATGAAGTTTTTCAAATAAAAAAACTCACTAATCTGAAATCAAATTGAAGTTTTTAGAAGGATGAGTGAGAAATCCCCAATTCCAAAAATCCTCAAGATCCCTAAAATTCTAAAATTCCCAAATCCCTAATTTGTAATATCAGAAAATCCCCAAATCAGGGTCCACATTCAAATCTGTAAGCCCTAAAATCCCCAAATCCCTAAATGGGGGTCCACATCGAATTGGGAATCCACAAATTACTAAATCCCCCAAATTTGTAAATCAGCATAGAGATTGAGAGAGATTGAGAGAGATAGATACCTCTTTGGATCTTGAGGAGGGCATGCGCAGGTAAGGAGGGCATCGTTTCGGCTCCCTCCCTTCTTTGGATCAAACACCCAGAGAGAGATGGAAACAGAGACGCACGACTCATCGGCATGCTCGCAAGGTGGGTGACGGCCGCGGGCATGGCTGTAACGCCCCGAATCTTCAGGACCCGAGTATATGACCCGTGTCCCAAAAACCTGAGTGTTAACCTTAAAGGATGGTCAAATATAATATTTTTCTTTTATTAGAGTAAGAAAATGAGCGTAGAATGGACAAGTAAGCATAAGGGAAAATTTCATTATCATTTAGAATATACAAGAGAGTGCCCATAATGACTTATACAAACTAATGTCTCCATTCTTATGAATACAAAATGAAATAACATTACATATGAAATAAAGTAACTTTGCAACAATCTCGAGCTGCGAAATCCTGTAGCAGTCCTTAACAAATGTAATCATGCACCCTTGTCAACCATAGCTTGCTCCCTACCAATATGAATGTGAACATCATCAGTGCCACCTATGCTACCTGTACGGTTATATATTTGATGGATGAGTGACCAACTCAGTGTGAATTTTCCTCAAGATTACACACCGCTGCATTAGGTAAGCATAGTTATAAAACATCCGGACAACCAAAACATAGTGGATGCAGTCTTATTAGATGCATGGATGCGTGAAATATGCAATCACGCCCCAGGGATGCTCATTTGTGCGGACAGTGGGTTCGTCACCCATACAATCATCGAACCTGGGACACATCATCCAGTCGGAATCATCGAACCTGGGTACATCATCCAGTCGAAACAATACGTACATCACGTACGATAGCAATAGATGCTGGTCTGTGCGATATATGCATGATTAGCCAGCCCATTATTAATCCAATTACACTCAACCATTTTTAAATAAGCTCACAGTCACAACGGGAAGCACAAGGCCCAGCGTAGGCCGACGGCTCGGGCATAGTATCCCATGACTACTATCTCCGGCTCATGAGGCTACCATTTTAGGATGTTTAATGAAAACCTATCGACTAATAACCAATCATATTACAGTATATGGGGCTTACCATCACATAGTTGCACAGTATAAAACATCGAACCCATATAGAAAAAATACCAGAATAAAGCTACATAGGGCAATATCAAACAAGCCATATAGGGCCATTATCAAAAGAGGCCACATAGGGCGAGTATTAAAATCATGTGATAAAAGACCATCCTTGGAACCCATTGGACACAACAACCCTGGATGGTAGGCCCACATCAATAATTCATCTAGACCACCACTTAATAGCCACCAAGTCGAAGGTCCATTACGATCACAACTAGTCAAGTTACATCCCAAGTATGGGTGTACATTTATAAGTGGGGGTTTCCCACTGATGTAAGTTCCACAACAATCCACAAGTAATCCACAAGCATGAGATAAATATGCAAGATAAATAATAAGCATGTAATCCAATTTAACAATTAACACATGTGATTTATAAAATGAAGATATCAATTATCAATCGAGTTTAAAATAAAAACTATAACTTAAGCTAATGAGAAAATGGAAAGCTCAAGGGAACAATCATCACCTTATACTTTGAACTGCCTACCAGTGTTGCTAGAGAATGTGTTTCCTTAGAATCAGTCCCTATCATAAATTAAGAACTTGTATAATTAGATCCAAGCTCTACACACTACCCAGGGTTTGGATTACTTTTAGGGTTTTGGTATAGAGTTAGGGCTTTATATCCTAGGGTTTAGATCGCTTAGGCTTTTAGGGTTTTAGTCCTAGGGGTTGAACTATAGTATGTGTGTAGTTTTAGCAAAATGTAATAATACGGTTAGTCACCATTCATCGTTGAAGATATATATATATATATATATATATATATATATATATATATATATATAATATATATATATATATATATATATATATATATATATATTATATATGAATATATGATTAATACTTGCGACCATGGCAGTAACAAGTATTACGTTGGTAACAAACATTATAATCTGTTATTAATGGTAATATATTTCAAGTGATGGGTGACATACTAATACCATTTAATAGTTAGTTTCTAATACTAACGTAGATGGTGTGGTGATGGCTATCCATGAGTAGTAACTATCATGACAATGTTTAAGAGTGACAAATGAAGCACTTATACTTAACCATTATAACTAACATATTATAGGTAGTTTATTAATGATTAATCATGTTTAATAAATCTAATGACGGTTGTAATGATAACAATAAAATCGAAACAATCTTCATATGGAAAGGAAATATGGCTCACCTAGTCGACTCGGTTGAGTCAACTCAACTCAACACATGTCCTCCTCTCTCTCTCTTCTTCTCCTTCCTTCCTTTGTCTCTCCCTGTCTTTCCCTCTGCTGGAGATCCAACAGTAGTAGCTAGATGCTCAGACTGACTCGGTCCAATCTCGACTTGGTTCGAGTTGAGTTGACTCAGCGAACTCACAGGCGGCGAGTCAGCTTACTGACTTGGCATCAACCCGAGTCACCTCCCTCTTTTTCTCATTTTTTTCTCCCTTTTCCCCATTGCCCAGAAACGATGTTGCAACTACCGGAACTATCATTGATGCAACTCAGTGAGTTGTCTCCACCTGATAGTGTCAAACACAACTCGGTAGCAACAAGGACCTCAACCTCCATCTCCTCTTATTTCTCTTCCTCCCTCTCTCTCCCTTTTCTCTCCCACTACTTTCACCATTAGGAATACCCAGCAAGGAACATGGATTTGATCAAGCCCGACGACCCAACAACGAATCTAATTGGTGCGGCCCTAGCTCGAGCCTTCTCCTTCTTCCTTCTTCTCCATTCTTCCACTTTCTTTTCTCCCAGCTGAAATGTCCGGTAATGGATGTTAGGCTCGGCCCAGACACAACTAGCTCAAGCTAAGACTCAGCCTGACTCGAGCGGGGGTGTGACGTTGTAACGTGAGCAGTGGTGGGGTACGACCACAACACCTCTCTCCACCATTGTTTCTTCTCTTTCCTCTTTGCGTTCTCTTTCCCACGACCTTCTATCTTCCTCTCTATCTCCTTGAAGGCCAATAAAGCCTCTGGATGACCTTGCTCATCCTAGTTCGAACAGGGGCCATGGCGGTTTGAACAGTGAAAAGGAGGCAGCCGTTAATGGCGTCTCCTTCTCGAGGGCTTCTTTCTCCCTTTTCTTTCTTTAGGACAGTCCGCAGGGACGGTACGAAACTTGGAACACGATCGGAGTGAAGCTTCGAGGGGATTTTTGTGGTGGGTTCGAGCTTGGAAGGAGACGACTGGTTTTTCATGGCGGCCGCAAGAATGGGAGGGATAGGGCATTTTCTCTCCCTTCTTGTAGGGATTTCAGTGCTCTCAGGTCCGTTGGATTGAATGGAAGGCTGAGATTTGATCCCAGTGTCCGATTTCGTTGAAACAACTAATACCAGGGTGGTTTTGCTGTTGGTTTTCCACCGAAAGCCCTACCACATGAGCAGCGAATGGATGGCCGAGATATGCTTACCTGGAGGGCTGGGATGTGAGGGTTTTCCCTCATGCGGATCTCCAGCAAAACAAGGAAGAAAATGACAGTTTTCATTTCCGGAAAGTGTTGCGCACATGCCCATTTGTGCCAGTGATTTGCAGCCACGTACATGAGCTTTAAGGTGTGGGACCAATAGGTTTTTAGTTGTGTTTTAGGGCTCTTCAAGGTGGACGGTTTGGCTTAGTTTTTGGTGGCTTGTATTGATCACAAACGGTCCATTTTTACTGGGCTAGAAACACATATCTGATGCACGTCGTCTAGTTGTGCCAATCGTCGTGTGCACGTACGGGGTCCCGCATTTGAGGTTTTGTTCGGGTTTTGGTCAGTCTCACGTTGTGGACACGATGGACGGCCTGGATTATACGAGTGGGGCTAAATGGTGGGCCATCCTGTGACCAAAACGGCTCGGTCTGTTTAAAATTCCAGCGGCAGGAAAAAAAAAGAAAAAGAGAGGAAAAACCTCTCCTTTTTCAGCAAGGCTCGAGTTAGAACTCAGTTGACCAGGTCCTTGGTTTGGTGCACACACATAATAGGTGTGGGGTCCACAGTGATGTTTATAAGAAATCCACCCCGTCCATTCCATTTGGAAGTCCCCAGTAGGGCTCGAGATCAAAGATCAAGTCAATGAATGTCCAGGTGGGGCCCACAACTTGATTTGTAGTCCTAATGGTGGTTTCCCATCAATCTAATGGTCGGATGATTCCGAATTTGGACGTCAACGGTTAAAAGATCCTAATGGGTCATTCCTTCATGGATTACTAACCCATCAACCAGTATTAATATTAATTCTATTATTACCATCTACTACTATCATTATTTTATAAAATTTCATTAATAAAAGTAATAATGTAATTTGTTACATATATATATAATTTATATTATTACAGATTGTTAATTATATGAATATTAGTGGAAGGAAATAAGGATCAACACATATTATTTGTGTATTATTATTTGTATGATAATATATGTTTTAGGTTTTAATTTTATATAAAATCCTAAATTGCTTGAAATATGTTATCTACTATAGATTTTATTAATTTATGTAGTATCAATTTTTATGATTGAGATTCATATAAATAATGCCACAAGTGTATAATTTTAGTGTGGATTGTCATTACATATCAACGTATTATGAAGTTTTAATATTTATAAAGTGTACAAGTAGCATTTCGTAGTGTATGTATTTAAATTGTATTATAGTATTTATTTACGTGGTTAGGTCATATAGCATATATATACTAAGTTATATGGTGACACCTGAGCATTGAAAGTACGGGGCATTACAATGGCATTGCTGGCGCTACAGCTCCTCGATTGCCTCCCGAAGTCAGTCCTCTGCCTCCCGGATCCGGTGCTCCACTGCGCCATTGGTGCTATCTTGCGCATGGGGTGGTGAGGGGGGGGGGGGGGGGGTCGGAAGTGGAGGATGTGGCCCCGGTGGAAAAAGGGAAAGAGGGTTTGGAAAGGAAGGGCATATCGAACAGAGAGATCGGACGATGCTTTCCGCATCTGCAGATAGAGGAAAAAATGGGGCCAAAAAAATGGGGAAAATGAAGGAAAAAGGGCAGAGGGCAGGGGTGAGAGAGAGAGAGAGAGAGAGAGAGAGAGAGAGAGAGAGAGAGAGAGAGGGAAGAGGGATTGGGCGCGGCTCTGTTTTGAGCGCGCGCCCAATTTTGGGCGAGACCATGGACGGTGCTCTGTGGGCCCTACCATGATGTATGTGTTTCATCCATTTCGTTCATCCATTTTTAAAGATTATTTTAGAGCTTTATGCCAAAAATTAGAGGGATATAAATCTCAGGTGGTCCACACCACATAAGAACAATAGTGATTGGATATCCCCCATTAAAATCCTCCAAGGCCCACTGTACTGTTTATTTGACATCCAATCTGTTGATTTGGTCATACATGACCAGATGAAGGGAAAAAACAAAAATTAGCTTGATCCAAAACTTTTATGGCTACCAAAATATTTTTAATGGTCGACGCTAATTCAACACTGTTTCCTGTAATGTGGTCCACTTGAGATTTGGATATATCTCATTTTTGGTCTCATATTGTAAAATTATCTGTAAAAATATATGGACGGCATGGATGAAACACATACATCATGGTGGGGGCCACAGAGCACCGACCACCAGTCATTAGCTGGTGTCAGGGGGAGTAGCCAATTCGTTCCCAAGCGTACTGAGTAAATCGTGTGGGGCCCACCATGATTTATTCATTTTATCCACTCCATCCATCCATTTTAACATATAATTTTATTACACTAGCTCAAAAATGAAGCATATAAAAATCGGAAGTGGACCACATCATAGGAAATAGTATAAACTGAACGTCTACCATTAAAAAATTTTGGGAGGCTACTGAAGTTTTAGATCAAGTTGATATTTTAGTTTTCCCTTCATCCATGTATTTGTGATCTATTGAACAGGTTGGATGACAAATAAAAATCACTGTAAGCCATAGGAAGATTTCAACGATGGAAATCATTATTCCCACTATTTCCTGTGGTATGGTCCACTTGAGCTTTGGATGTGCTTTAATTTTGGGCTCAACCACTAAAATGATCTGGAAAAATGGATTGACAGTGTGGATAAACAAAATACATTCACTGTGTCATTGCTAACTGGATACGGCAGGGTAGGATGCAATGTGGTTTGAAACCCTTTCTGGGGTCACAAAAGTTTCGGATCAATATGAAATTTGTTTTTCCTATTCATCCAAGTATTTGGACTACACCACATGAAATGGTGTTGATTGAATATCCAACATTAAAAACTTCTTGTGATTGAGCCAAAGTATGAGGTAGATTCAAAGTTCGAGTGGACCCCATCACAAAAAAAAAATAGTGGGGATTAAATGCCTACCATTAAAACCTTACTTTGGGCCGTAGAAGTTTTCAACCAAGCTAATATATATATGTTTTCCCTTATTCCATGTTTGTATTAACTTATAAATAGGTTGGATCTCAAATAAACATCGCGGCGGGCCCTAAGAAGGTTTCAATAGTGGGTGTCACTATCCCACTCTTTTCTATGGCGGGTCCATTTGAACTTTGGATCTGCTCCGTCAGTCAGATGCACCATTCCATGGTGGGCCACAACCTTAAAAATAAATTCAATCCATGACTTGGGTGGGCCACACCACATACTATAGTTGAGAGGGTTACCCTCCCATTAAAACATTCATAATCATTTATTGGGCCCACCTAGATGTGGTTCATAGATTCAGCCCATTCATTATGTGTGTCCCACTTGGATGAGGAGTCAGACCAAGTTTCATACACATCCAAAACTCATGTGGGCCCCACCAAATGCTTTTATATGCTTTAGGGATGTCTTCACATAGTTTTAGATGTTATGGCCCACCTGAGTTTCGTATATGACTGATTTTTGGACTTAAAGGAGACACATCAAATGCACGGTGTTGATGTTCTACACACATCATGGTGGGGCGCACACAGATTAACCTCATGGGAAGTTCCCATGAGGTGACCTTATAGTACCATTTCACTAGTTAGGTAACTCCTTCATGGGTGTTACTCTAACCGTGTAGGGCCCACCTTGATATACTTTATGTATATCGACACCGTCCATATATTTTTCCATCATATTTTAAGAAGTGATTTCAAATCATAAGAACTCAATAATCTTAGGTGGGCCATACCAATCAAAATAATGATGAATAACTATTAAAAACCTTTTGAATGCCACAAAAGTTTTGGATCAATTTGATCTTTGTAATTTACCTTCATCTAGATCTTCTTTACATTATCAACAAGTTGGATTGCAAATAAACATTACTAAAACCTTACGATGGGTTCTTTATAATTTTTAATGGCGAGGTACTATATTATCATTCTTTCTAGTGGTGTGGTCCACTTAAGATTTAAATCTACACAATTTTTTATACCTAGCCCAAAAATGGGTTGGAGAAACGTAGGGGCGGGAAGGATATACAACACATCATCAAAATCTCACTTTTGTTATCTAACTTTTCAATTTTTCTTATCAAAATACAAAATTTATTTTTCTTTTTTAAAAAATATATTTTTTTACAATTTGTCAATTTTTTCACAATTTTGTTTAATTTTAAAATTTTTCTTTTTCAAAATATCATTTTTTTAATCTCACTTTTGTTATATAACTTTTTAATTTTTCTTGTCAAAATACAAAATCTAGTTCTCTTTTAAAATATATATTGTTTTACAATTTGTCAATTTTTTCACAATTTTGTTTAATTTTTTAAAATTTCTTTTTCAAAATATCATTTTTTTATCGAAATCTTTTTTTTTTTTCAAAATTATCAACATTATTCAAAGTTCTTAATTTTTTTTTTCAAAATCTAGATTTTTATAAAATCAAAGTTTTTTTTTTTTTTTAAATTTAAATTTTTCTTAAACATTGTTAATTATTTTTCTAAGCTTCTCAACTATTTTTTTTTTTTCGAAATTCATAATTTTTTTGAACTTCTTAATTTTTTACCTGAGCATTAAAGACGGTTTAGGACCGTCTCTAATGCAAACGGTCTTTGATAGGGTTATAAGACGGCGAAGGACCGTCTCTAATGCAGACGATCTTTGTCAGGGTTATAAGATGGCTAACGACCGTCTCTAATGCAGACGGTCTTTGACAGTCTCAGATTACCCGTAAAAGACGGCTACTGACTGTCTCTAATGCAGATGGTCCTTGACAGTCTCAAATTACAAGTAAAAGACGGCTAATGACCGTATCTAATGCGGACGGTCATTGACCATCTCAGATGACCGCATATAAGACGGTCAAAGACCGTCTTTTATTCCAGACGGTCGATAGCCGTCTTTTCTCCGCAGTTAACAACGGATTCTGACCGTCTTAAATGATTTATGGACGTTCAACATTTTAAAGACAATATTAGGGATGGTCAAGAGCCGTCTAAAATTTTAGAGATAGTTTACGCTGTCTCTAAACCGTCTTTAAACCAAGGAATTTTAGAGACGGTCCACATGTAACGCCCTAAAAATCGAGGGTCGAGTAGCAACTCAACACCCGAGTTCCAAAACATCACTTATGCAACACAAATGCTTGTGATTGAATGTTGTCGGTGTTAGTGCAATAATCATGAGTGAGATTATACCAAAACAGTCATTCATACTCCAGATCAAGTTATAAAATGCAAGTGGAAGACTGAAACAGGTAAACAGATGTATATAAAACCAAAAATGTCACAATCGGTCTCCAGAGTATGAACACCTTACTGAGTCACCATATACATGTATTTGTTTCAAAAATCAAAATGCCAAAATGGTACAACTATACTGATACACCCTTTAGCCCCGTCATCTGAATGGCCTAAGCGTAGCATCCAGAGAACTGCATGTAGGAGAACTCATCTTGATCGTCATAGTAATCAGGCTCAGCCTCCTGTGAATCGTCCGCACCTGCATCTAAGACAGAGTCTGGTGGGTGTCCAGAACACCGTCCCGTAATGTGGGAGTGAGTAGCTAACTCAGTGGAACAATAAAACATAGGTTAACATGTTATCAAATCAGTCAAGCAGTAATGATAAAGCAGTACAATCAACAATCATAAGTACTCTTGTTAATGCAAGTATGAAATGCAGTCGTGATGCATGCCCTCACCAACATATTCCCTCATGCGACACCATCTTACGTCTGCGGCATGTGTTCATCCCTCAGTGCTCCACATCTTCCAGGCACATGCAGTACGATGAGGAGCATGATTACTGAGTTGTTATTAGTCCTTTTTATATAGCAGTATTGGGAAACTAAGGTACCTCCCTTGTATTATTCTCAAACATGATCCATTCTAGGGTCGTAAATCCTAAATAATCTCATATGATGATGCGGTTCTAGGTTGCTGCAAGGGCTGTCAGGGCTGTTACACGGAATCGTTGCACCACTCCCCCATCACCTTATTATTACAGGCCTAGTTTATACTCTGTTTACTACGGGAAGGCTCGTCGCCTCTCCGCAAATTCAAAGTATGCTTGAGGTCACTATACTGTGAACGGTCAGGGCTGCTAGGGCTATTACATGGAATCATTACACCACTCCCCCATCACCCATCAAAGCAGTGTAGGCCGACAGCTCAAATACAGTGTCCCATACTACCATATTCGGCTCACGAGTCTGGTTGCTCAATGGTCACTACGGGGAGGCTCGTGGCCCCAGCGTAGGCCGACAGCTCGACCACGGTGTCCCATAACACCATGCCCGGCTCATGGGTCTTAGTGGATCGAGGTACCATAGTTAATGGGATTTCACTGGTAAGCTTGGTACCTTAGGTTCAAACAGAGGCGTCCAAACATGGTGAAAATACATTAGACAAGTCGGGTTACTTGATGAGCCCGACTAGCACGAGTGCACAACCAATTGAACGACATGAAGCGTAAGCACTTCGTGTGGCCTAACCACTACCGCCAACTGAAGTACGACTTGGGTTCATCAAACACATTTTATGTGGCGAAATGAATCTCAACCACGAACTCAAGTCTGTTACCGATCGCCTGGAATATAACATAGCCCCAATCACATTCAATCATTAACCAGAAGTATGTAGAGTAAAGTAGAATAAACAAAATAATTCAAGCATGTTAACAAGCATGTTATAAAGCACAAGGCACGCAGGAAATACAAACACATATATTTCATAAGTAAGCAATTAATTTAACAACTTGCATGAAGGAAATTATACACATCACTAAGGTAGTTGAGAATCCTATCTCAACACCTATCTAAAGCACTATCATCTAAGTACTTACTCTCACACACAATTTCACAAGCACTTAGAATACACTCATTCAACATACATATTGTATACTAGCAAAAACATGTATTAGGGTAAATCCTTTCGCCAAGTAAGTATTATACATATATATAGCATGGTCATACATTGATTAATCATGGCTAACATACTTTCAAAATTTGTATGTATACGGTATTTTCTACAATTATACGAAATACACAATACATTATAATTTGTATATGCAATCGAAACATAGAACGAACATCAGTTTGTGCATGTACAATTACACCCAGATCATGAATCTATCATTATCTGACATTGAAAGTGTTGAAAATCATAACCTATACGTCTAAAGTCCGCACCTTACACCGTAGAAGCGTAATAAATTTGGTAGGAATGCTAAGGCTTCTTTCACGACAGTATAACGACCTAAAGCACAAGTAGTGTTAGCTATTTCGCTAATTGAATCAATTGAAACCCCAGATCAGATTAGGGTTAGAGTTTTCTTACCTGGAAATGAAGCTGAAATCGCCGGAAAAGTGATTAGAAAGGGGTGGTTAAGCGTGTATAGTGGCAGGGTAGAATATTAGGGAGATCCTCCCACTTCTCACACACTTTCTCTCTTTTCTCTCTTCTCTCTCCTATTCTTCAAATTCGTATGGGCTGAATGAGAGAGGGTTTAAGGTCCTTATATAGGCTAAAACATAACCAAAATAGACCCAGGGTCAAGGTATACTTAGGTTATATCCAAAGTGGGTCCATTTCGATCCAACGGAGCACTTTTGGAGGCCCCTTTTCTGTGTGCGGTCGGAGTTAAGCTCACTAACACTGGATCTAGGTACAATTAAGTTTTCGTTCCAGTCGGGTTCCCAGATCACACGTGGCAGACCAGTTTCAGTTCAACGGTTACTGAAACTCGATCGGGGATTTCAAGTACACTGCCATGTATATGAAATTTCTCCTGATCCGAGGGTGTATTTGAGTCAGATTGCTTATATTTGGCACGCAAACATCAAGTCTTAGATTACTTAAATTTGATTTAATTTATAAAGAAAACCAGGCTTTCTCACACTCCTCGCTCCGGGCTCAAGCGAATAGCCGTGGGACACTATCTGGATTTGATCTCCGAGATGGTTATCATGCCCAACAAGGCGGTCCTAAGTCTATAACTTCGTATCATTCGGACTTTCGATGTGCGGTCCAGATCTGATACGGAGTTTCAATGTGCTCCCGAGAGCAGCTAGGTAATGAGATTGATCCTAGATTTTAGGGTAACCTAGCGTTAATGATTCTACAAGTTTTGGGTCTTGTAGATCGTATTTAAAGTGATTCACGCGGATTCATGGCTAATCTAGTTTAGCACTAAGTTAACTTTGTCTAATTTCAAAAGGATTTGATCATAAGCGATTTCTGCCTGAGGTGGTACTTGGGCCATTGTACGAAATTTTCTGAGTCATTACAATCTACCCCCCTTAATGAAAAATTTTGTCCTCCAAATTAGTACATTTTCGTACTCCTCGAGAAGCTGAGGGTAGTTCTTTCGAACCTCAGCTTCTGTCTCCCAAGTAGCCTCTTCCTCAGTGTGATGCGTCCACAATACCTTCATAAGTGGGATGACCTTGCTACGCAACACCTGCTCCTTCCTGTCAAGGATATGCGTCGGGTGCAACACGTATGTAGCATCCTCGCTCAACTGTACCTGCTCCCATCTGATAATATGTGAAGGATCAGGAACGTATTTCTTCAGCATAGATATATGAAATACGTTGTGTACCGTTGCAAGTGGAGTAAACAAAGCAAGACGGTATGCCACCGCTCCCACTCAATCAAGTATCTGAAATGGGCTAATGAATCGTGGTGTAAGCTTCCCCTTCTTCCCAAACCGAGGGACTCCCTTCATAGGGGAAACTTTAAGGAATACATGATCTCCAACTTCAAACTCGAGCTGTCACCGCCTCGTATCGGCATAACACTTCTGTCTACTCTGGGCCGTAAGAAGTCGACGCCTGATAATGTCGATCTTCTCTAAGGTCGCCTGTACTAACTCTGGGCCAATCAAACTGCGTTCGCCAACCTCCGCCCAGCAGTGCAGTGCTCTACAAGGGTGACCATACAAGGCCTCATATGGAGCCATTCCAATACTCGCCTGAAAGCGGTTGTTGTACGCGAACTCTGCATAAGGAAGACAGTCATCCCAACTGTCCTTGAAATCTAAGACACAGGCCCGTAACATGTCCTCCAAAATCTGATTCACCCGCTCTGTCTACCCGTCGGTCTGAGGGTGAAATGCAGTACTGAACTTCAGCTTCACACCCATCGCTTCCTAGATATGAGTCCAAAAGATAGATGTGAATCACGTGTCGCGGTCTGACACGATCTCTAAAGGAACTCCATGCGAACGCACTATTTTTTTGATGTACAACTTAGCCAAGTTGTCCGCACAGTTCGTCACTCTAATAGAGAGAAAATGAGCCGATTTGGTCAACCGGTCCACGATCACCCAAATAGAGTCATAGCCCTTTCTCGTCTTCGGTAACCCCAAGATGAAATCCATATAGATGAAGTCCCACTTCCATTCAGCTATGGGCATGGGCTGAAGGAATCCAAGAGGTCGGCGATGCTCAGCCTTGACCTGCTGACACGTGAGACAACGGGAAACATACTCTGCGATATGGACCTTCATGTTGTCCCACCAATACGACCTCTTCAAATCTTGATACATCTTCGTGCTACCAGGATGCATCGCAAGCTTCAAACTGTGAGCTGTATCGAGAAGCTCCTGTCTCAAGTCCTGAATGTCTGGGACGCATAGGCGGCCACGGTATTGTAGGCCCCCATTAGTGCCAAGTCTCCACTCGGAGTCCCTGACATCGCTAGCTTGCTCTCGAAGCTCAACCAACTACTCATCGCCCTTCTAGGCCTCAATAATCCTGTCATCAATTAGTGGTCGTGCCCGAATGTGCGCGACGCTCTCAAATGGCTCCTCCACTGTGAGTTTCTGCTCGAAGTCCCGCACGAACTCCAACATATCCCACTCTGCTATCATCAGTGGAGCAGCAAAATGCTATAGCCTTCTTGCGGCTCAACGCATCTGCCACAAGATTGGCCTTGCCAGAAGGGTAGGAAACCTCGAACCTGAAGTCCTTCAAGGTCTCCATCCATCGATGCTGCCTCATATTCAAGTCCCGCTGAGTGAATATATACTTAAGGCTCTTGTGGTCGCAGAAAAGCTCGAACTCCTCTCCGTAGAGGTAATGTCTTCAGAGCTTCAATACAAAGATGACAGCTGCTAACTCAAGGTCGAGTGTAGGGTAATTCTCCTCGTGCTTCCTTAATTGTCTCGAGGCATATGTAATCACCCTGTCCTTCTGTAGAAGGACGCAACCTAAGCCAACGCGAGACGCGTCAGTGTATATCGTGTACTTAACCCCTTGTTCTGGCAATACTAGCAGAGGACCGGACGTCAGTCTGTCCTTTAACTCCTGAAAAGCTGCTTCCGCCTTCTCATTCTAGACGAACTTCAGATCCTTACGCGTCAACTGTGACAACGGCCTGACTATTTTCGAGAAGTCCTGAATAAAGCGTCGATAGTACCCTGCCAGGCCAAGAAAACTCCTCACCTCGGTAACTGATTCAGGCTGCTTCCAATCCTGAACCGTGGCTACCTTAGCAAGGTCCATAGCTATCCCATCCTTAGACACCACATGTCCCAGGAACTTGACTTCCTCCTTCCAGAAGTCGCACTTCTTATACTGCGCGAACAAATGGTTCTTCTTCAAAGTATCCAACACCGTTCTCAGGTGCTCCTCGTACTCTTCCCGACACATGGAATATATCAGGATGTCATCAATGAATACGATGATGAATCGGTATAAGAATGGCCAAAATACCCTGTTCATCAAGTCCATGAACACGGCCACTGTATTCGTAAGACCGAACAACATCACCAGGAACTCGTTATGCCCAAAATAGGTCCTGAAAGCTGTCTTCTGTACGGCTCCATCTCTGACGCGCAACTAGTGGTACCCTAACTACAAGTCGATCTTCGAGAAATACTTTGCCCCCTTCAACTGATCAAACAGATCATCTATCTTGGGTAAAGGATACTTGTTCTTCACGGTGACTTGGTTCAACCTACGGTAATCAATACACAATCGTAGTGAGCCATCTTTCTTCTTCACAAATAGTACAGGTGCTCCCCAGGGAGATACACTAGGTCATATAAAGCCCTTCTCTACCAGCCCGTCAATCTGTTTTCGCAGTTCCTCCATCTCACACGGAGGCATACGATAAGTCGGCAGAGAGATGGGTGTCTCACCAGGCGTAAGATCAATGGTGAAGTCGATCTCGCATCGAGGATGTAAACTAGGAATCGTCGTGAACACACCTGTAAAATCTTGAACCACAGGCATATTTTTCAGCGTCGGACCATCAACCTGCTCTAATAGGGTAGCGTAGCTACTGATGCGATAATACCAACTGACCTGCATTGGGAAGGTAAAGACCGTGCCGTCAGGTCCACGTGCTGTCACAATCCGAGTATCGCAATCAATCTCGGCCTTCATCTCCACGAGCCAGTCCATGCCGAGAATCACATCATAATGATGGAGCGGTGCGACCAACAGGTCGACAGTCACTGTCCTGCTCCCTAGGTCTATCGAACAACCTCTACACATCGTAGTGGAGTCTGAGAAAGTCCATGTGGCGGTAAGGAGTCTCATCCCAATCATAGGACTAGTTTCCAACCCTAGTCGCTTGACCGGGGCACATGATACAATAGAGGTAGTAGACCCGGTGTCCACCAATAGAAAAAATGGAATACCTTGTACATGTACAGTAACCTCAAAGGCCATCGGTGCTATGCCTGGTGCCTAGGTGACTCAGCTGCGAGTGAGTGCACCCGAACCTGCTGCTGACGGTTCGGTTGTAGAACCATGAGCCGTTGAGGCGGCCTGAAATGAGATACAGGAGGTCGGAAGGAAGAATGAACAGGGGCAATCCATAGAGGTGGAGCCGATATAGCCTGTGGGTGAGGGCGATCAATCTTCTGCGGTGGAGAAAACCTGCTATCCCTCATCCGAGTAAAGTAGCTCTCTGCAGGGTGACCCGGTCTCTCGCAGTATGTACAGGTCACAGCTGGACGCTTCATTGGAACTACTGGCGTCGTGGTCCTGGGGGGAGAGTCGATGCGAGGCCTGTTGCCGAGGAAAGGCCTACTCTGAATATCTGGTCGAGGTCTCGTAACCATAGCACCACGAGAACGTGCCAACCGATCAACATCCTGCTCTGCCCTCATAGACATATGTATCAGCTAGGCATAGGAGGGTATACTGACGCAGCACATCTTCGACCGAATATCCGATCGCAAGCCCTGTGAAAAACGTCGTATCCGCATCTACTCGTCAGCAAGAATGGTCGGGACATATCTGCCCAACTCAGTGAATCGATGCTCGTACTCCGTAACTGTCATGCCTCCCTGCATGAGGCACAAAAACTCATTCTCCCTCTCATGTCGGTAGGTCTGAGGGTAGTATTTCTCATGGAAACGGAACTCGAAAACCGCCCATGTCCATGCATATCCAACTGCCCCGTCCGTAGGACACTGTCCCACCATAAGCTAGCCTCCTTCTCGAACATAAAGGCGGCTAACTCGACTTGCTCTGCCTCAGTACAATGCAGCATCATCAATATCTTAGAGATGTGGTCTAACCAGTATTCAACCTCCTCGGGTCTGTGAGAACCTGAAAAAGTAGGAGGCCTCAAGCGCTGGAATCGCTCGAGAAGACCGCAAGTACTCACGTCTCCCGTAGTGTAGGCAGCAGGTGCAGGTGGAGGTACATCCTCAGCCTGAGCAGGAGGCTCTGCAGTCTCGGTAGGGCGTGTAGATGGTGGAGGTGGAGTCGCACTCCCACCCTGAGATAAGACCGCCAAGAGTTGCTGGTGTTGCTGCTGCATCAGCATCATCATTGTTCAAACCTATCAGTAGGTGGAGCAGCCTGTGGCTCATACTATGTCGAAGAGGATGCCCGGTTCTGCTCATTAACCGGTGGTGTAAAAGGTAGCAGTCCACCTGTAGGACCAGCAGAAGGCTGATCTGAGCCTAAACCCAGGTCCGTAGGACCACCTCTGCGGGAAGGAGTCTGGTCCATCGAATCAGTGAGCAAGAGGGGTGTCGTGCTCCTCGTATACTTCCGTGGCATGCCCTATATAGCATAGGGTGCAACGTATGTAAGATGAAGCATAGCAATACAATACACAACCACTTAAGCATTCCACACACTTCATAGCAAAAGAGGCTGCATGCATTTCATTTAGCAAAATTGTCACAATACATGGATAACAGGGTTACATGACTCATAACAGAAGATGGATGTGAGCTAATTACAACCAAGCTTCAAATACTAAAAACATACTACTAACTACTACATCCATCAACATGAAAACATAAACCGCCTAAAGCGGTAAGCAAAACAAACTACAAACAACAGTATGGATGACTAGGCATCCAAGTCAGGCGATGGAGGAGGGGAATCCTTGTCCTGTACACAGCACAAGATAATCCTCAATGTCGAGACACCTTCTTAAAATTCCGTTTCATGAAGGTTTCGGTCACCTCAAGCTTGGCTCAGGTCTCACCAAGCTCGGCCCGAACCTGCCTAATCTTTTGCCGCAGGGTGGCTTAGTCCTCATCAATGCAAACCATACGAGCATCCCTCGTAGCCATTGTTCCGACATGGAATCGGTTTGACCCATTTAGTGACATAGTCTACTTGTCACGCCCCAAACTCGAAAACCGGGCTCACAAAATTCTCGATCGCCTAATCCGGCGCCGACAGCCTCCATAGTACCCCGTTCTCAGCCCCTGGTACCCACTTACCAGGTTCCGATCCTGGGATTATACAAGAAGGATTTTCAACATCAGTTTGATTCGTAATAAACATAACCAAAGGCATAACCCACAAACAACAACCAAAAACTCCATCATATTTCCACTATGATCAAAATTTATAAGTACAAAGCGCATAAAGAGAAATACAATGATGATAGACAAAAGCTCCAAGATAATCTGCCATGCACTCTAGCCTTAACGCTGCTACGATCCAATGTCACCTGCACACAACAGTCGTGCATAAGCTTATAGAAAGCTTAGAGGGTGGTGAAAGTGTGTGTGCACAATGTCGTAATATAATTATGCAATATCAGAGTAATGCGAAATGTGCTGATGAATCCATGAATACTATTGGCCGTACCAAGGCCATGCGATGTAAGACATGAATGATGTCGGTCATACCAAGGTCATGCGATGCAAGGCATAAATGATGTCGGCCATACCAAGGCCATGCGATGCGAGATGCAATTCAAGCACACCAATCCTCATCTAAGTCCGCATAATAATATAGCTTAACTCTGGAAATCACCAGGGTCTAGTACACTCCAAATCAGATTGCACCCCCATTGTGCGTAACAAGGTGAGTAGAAGAGACCTCACTATCCGTTTGCCAATACCGGGCCTGACTCGTCGATAGCGGACCCATTCCTAGAGCTGGTCAAACTCAGCCTAGCTTTATCCCCTCCTCTCGGGCAGGTAAGGTCGCACCCCCTTCCAATCGACCACGATACAGTGGAAAGCCCGGCCTCCTGTTATTCGGCACTTGGCGCTCATACATCCACTTGATCTAGACATTAGAGCAATCTCCTGGTACCATAAGGGTTTAAGGAGTTTCACCCAGGGACATCTATAGCACCCCATGTAGAACAAGATTTTCGGTATCCAATCCTGCCAACCACGATATGCCTATGGAGGCTACGGCCCTGATGTTGCTAGGGCGTATAATATACATGTCACATAATGCGAGATGCATGAATCACGCAATCTAGTCATACAGCAAACACGCGCATACCGCGCGCTCATGTGGGCAACTCCCCCTATCAGGGAGTACCATAATAATCTACCCAATGGTATGTACTATGATCAATCACTCATCTCATCACAAGCATGCAAATGATGCGTATGGGCATGTATCATGATGCTATGTTGTCACATACTCATAATCGGTATCGACAATCGGCACTGACAATCAGCATCAATAATCGGCACTGATAATCAGCATATGAACAAGGCGGGGTCCATAGATGAACAACCGATCAACATCATATAAAGATCGGCCCTCGGCCGTGGTTATATCAAATCTAATGGCGCGAAACCATCTGTCTATGGCGAACGGGGCCCGCTTATTTGGGTTAACCCACAAGAGAATGATGAGAATGGGCCTAACAAGGCCTAAAGGAAGGTCACAATGTGGACATCCAACCATCATTGCCCATCAATGTGGACATCTAACCAACATTGCTCCCAAGGAGTGACCCATTCATACACAATGTAATGGCCACACATACATCACGTTGGGCCTCATTCATGAGCCTCAAACGAACCACAATGGGCCACGCCCATGGGCCTCAAATACATCACAATGGTCTCGTCCATGGGGCTCGAATACATCATATTGGGCCTCGCCCATGGGCCTCGAATACATCACAATGGGCCTCGCCTATGGGCCTCATCACTGAGCCTCATATGTCAAGTGGGCCACATCACATGGCCCACATTATATGGTCCGCACCAATGGGCTTCATGTATATCAAATAGGGCACACCAATAGGCCTCATGTATATCAAATCGGGCCCACCCTTATCTATTTTTTAGATCCGACCTATCCATAAGTTAACATAGAGATCAATGAAGTGAAAACCAAATATCATCTTGAGTGGAAATTACCATGGCTCCTAAGAAGCTTGAACGGTGGATGTCACTGTCCACTACTCAAATGGTGGGGTCCACTTGAACCTTAGATTTGACCCATTCTTTAGCTTATGCCATAAAATGTTATACAGCGTGAGTGAAATAGGTGGGACCCACAGAACATGTTGCCGTCAGTACAGTAGCTAGGTAGGCTGCATTACGTAGCATAGGTGGGTCCCACGTAGGGCCCACCACAACATTCATTATAAATGTAATATATATATATATATATAATATTATATTCAATATAGCCACAATGTCCAGGCCCTAGATGGCCTGGACAAACTCATACATCAACGTGCAGCCCCATACGTGAGGTGGGTCCCAACAACGTCCAGGTCCTGGACGGCCTAGATCATACATCATAGTGTAGTCCTACACTTGGGGTGGGTCCCACCGTCCAATCAGGTGGACGGTAGATACAATACATACCTCATGATTCAGACCCACAGACTTGCTGCATCAATACAACAGCTATATAGCTGGTGTATGGCACCCAGCCAATCCACCTTCCCACTACTGGTGGGTACCACCGTCCCAACCTGATGGACGGTGGATACAATACAGGCATCGGGTGTGGCCCATCCTAATAGAAGGACGACATGGATAGGGTCCCAGGGACCCCGGGTGACATCAATACAACAGCTCTATAGCTGCCTGTTTTGAGCAGAGCAGGTGGGTCCCACGTAGGGCCCACCACCATATATATGCATAATATATTATATTAATATATACATTTTTTTGCTAGCTGGTACACCCCATTGTCAGTTCACACTTCACTCATAGCCACGTCCAGCGTCCAGGGACGCTGGACAGACGGTGTGGATTGTTGACATGCACACGGGTGGAGATGGGGCCCATAACGTGCTGTTGGATGGACGGATGAAACATGTACATCATGGTGGTCCCACCTAATGGGCCACGAGATTTCGATCAAGCTGATATTTATTTATCCCTCTCATCCGGGCCTATGTGACCGTCTGGTCATGTAGGCCCCAACCAGGATCAAGGTGGCCCATTTGTTGGAACAGCATGGATAAAGTACACACATCATAGGTGGGCCATCAATCATAGAGAAAGAGAGAGAGAGGGAGAGATAGAGAGAAGGAGAGAGATCGACAATGACGGAGAGGCCCCACCACTATGGGCCCCTCAAGGCATACATCAAGGTGGGTCCCACCATATGTGGGCCCTAAATCACAAAAAGAAATGAAAATGTGGGTCCAAGATCACCCACCATCCACTTCTTCTTGGCTCCTTAGAAAGCTAATCGCCTTGACTTTGACTTCAACGGAAGGTGATGAAGTTTTGATGGTTGAGATGGGAGATGAGAGGGCAGGAAGTGGGTTACATTAGAGCTTCTCCATGAAAGCTTGGGAAGCTCATATGTTGGAGATTGTTTTGCTTGGGAGTGAAGAGAGAAATGAGAGGGAGAGAGAAGTGATGGGTGAAAAGGGATGGGATGATGGGTGATGGGTTATGGGGTTGTAAGAAAGGGATGGGTGGAGAGAGAGAGAGAGAGAGAGAGAGAGAGAGAGAGAGAGAGAGTTGACTTTGGGAATGGGAAAGGGATGGATTGCTTATACTTGTGGTATGGTGTGTACTTGAATTGATTGATTGATTGATTGATGGGATAGGTCGTAGAGATTCTCTCGAAATTAGCACGCGCGACATTTTCCTCGAACTGAATGTGGTTCGACATCTTCTAGCCTGGGTATCGGATTAGTGCGCAAGTCATGGCGTTGGAACCGCGGTGACGGCGCCGTCGCTAGGATACAAATTTCGAGTCGAGCCGACTCCGATATGCAGGACTCAGCTTAGGATTGTGTACAAACGTCGGATACAAGTCGAAGGTTGCCAAAATTCTACCGGGAAGACCACGAAAGTCTACAGAACGGTACGGTCTAGGATACGGGTCTTACACTACTGCTAGCAGAATGTATAAATTCCTAAAGAATTGGAGGAATGGTCCTATGAAATCGATACCCCAGCAATCAAATGCTTTAATCATCAAAATGGAATTCAACGACATCATATTTCGACGGGACAATGCTCCCAATTTCTAACAACGCTCACAAGCCTTGCAGAACTCATGAGTGTCCTTGAACATAGTGGGCCAGTAAAAGACGCACTGCAGAATTTTGGCCATGGTTTTTTTAAGGAAAAAGTGACCACCACAGGCCTGAGAGTGACAAAAGGAGATGACACTTTGGTGCTCATTTTCTAGTACACATCTCCTTAGAATTTGGTCTGGGCAGTATTTAAACAAATATGGATCATCCCAAAGGAACTTACATACCTCGGCGAAGAATTTTCTTTTATCTTGCACAGTCCAATGTGTCGGCGTGAAACCTGTAGTAAGATAATTTGTAATATCAGCAAACCAAGGTAGTTGAGAGAGTTTGAACAGTTATTCATCAGGGAACATCTCATTAATGGGCATCGTCTCAAGGGGATCTTGGAGATCAAACCTTAAAAGATGGTCAACCACTATGTTTTCTACTCCCTTTTTTTATCTTTTATTTCTAAATCAAATTCCTAGAGTAGAAGGATCCATCTTTTCAAGCGGGGCTTAACATCATTCTTAGAAAGAAGATATTTCAGCACTGCATGATTAGTGTAGATGATGATCATGGATCCAATCAAATAGGACCTAAATTTGTCCAAAGTGAACACGACGGCTAAGAGTTCCTTTTTTGTAATAGAGTAGTTCATTTGGGTAGAGTTTAGAGTTCTACTTGCATAATAAATAACGTAGGGCTTCTTCTCTTTTCTCTGGCCTAACACTGCCCTAATAGCATAGTCAGATGCGTCACACATGATCTCAAAAGGGATGCTCCAATCAAGTGGCTGCATGATATGTGCGGTAGTTAACATGCCCTTGAGCTTAATAAAAGCTTCCTGAAATTGTTCAGTCCGCTCGTATGGTACATCCTTTTGAAGTAGATTACATAAAGGACGAGAGAAGTGACTAAAGTCCTTTATGAATCGTCTGTATAATCTGGCGAGTCTTAAGAAGGATTGCACGTCGTGTATGCTTTTAGGAGGTGGTAGGTTAGAGATAAGATCGATTGTCGCCTTGTCCACCTCAATTCCCTTGGACGAAATTATATGTCTAAGAATAATTCCCTTGGGAACCATGAAGTGGCATTTCTCTCAATTCAAAACCAAATTCTTCTCCTTACATCGCTTCAACACATATTTAAGATTTTTCAAGCATTCATTGAAGGATGGACTAAAAATAGAGAAGTTGTCCATGAAGACCTCAAAATATTCCCCTACCATGTTAGAAAAATACTCAACATGCATCACTGAATGTGACAGGGGCATTACACAGTCTAAATGACATTTTTCGATAAGCAAAGGTGCTATAAGGACATGTGAACGTTGTCTTCTCTTGATCATCAAGGGCTATCTCTATCTGATTGTAGCCCAATACCTGTTAAGGAAGCAGTAATAAGAATGACCAGCTAACTGTTCGCAACCCCAAGTGTAGGGTCGCGATGTAGTAATAATCTCGGTAAGACCAAGGTCGAATCCACAGGGACTGATCTTGTACGTTTTTGAAATTAACTAGAAGTAGAACTAGAAGAAGATGTAAACTTAAATCTAAATTAATTGAGAGAGTAATTATGATTAGAGTAATTAAAACTAATAAATTTAAAGGTGGGAACTAGGTTTCCAAGGATCCACTTGTAGTGATCAGGGAGCCCTCTTACTTGATTCACGTCACACAATTGGAATTGGAGTTCTATCCTATCCAATTGGAAGATATACAATTAAGATCAATTTGAACTTCCATTGACCTAATTCTTAATAAAGCAGAACTATCATAATTGGCAGGGATTCCATCACCAAACCATACCTAGGAAGGAATAGCAAACAATAGGATTTACCAATCCCATAATCTCAGAGCAGGAGAATTGTGAAGATTAGGAAGGATTCCATCACCCTACCATGCCCCAGGGACGATGGTGAACAACAGGACTTACTAAATTCACAATCTCAAATCAGGAAAAGAAGATACTTAAAGCTATTGTAGATCTACCGTAATTTGAGTCACAATAAACCATTAAAAACTAAAAGTATTCCTTAAATATCAAACTAGAATCAAAGTAAGTTCAACATAAACATGAATCAAAGTAATAGAAATAACTCATCATGCTACAAGCTTCACCTCTTAGCCTTAGCTAAGAGGTGTAGCCAGTCATAGACATGATTGGATCTGAAACACTAGAAAAAAGCATGAAAAACTAAGGAGAAAGAGAGGAAAAATGCTTGGCGACGACTCTCCACCCTTGTGCTTCATTCCTCCAAACCCTAGATGATGCTCAGGGATGCCTTGGGGACTCCTATTTATAGTTGTATAACACCTTCTTTCGCACCAATTTGGAAAAATCTAGAAACCCCTCAAATTTACGCAGTTTCAATTCTTTCGAACAGTCTTTGATTGAATCGAAGATCGGTCCAGAACTGTCCTGCGAGTTTGGCCTGAAATCCTGAAATTCTCGAATCTATCGAAGTGTCTTCGATATGTTCTTCAATACTATCTAACGGTCTTCGATATAATCGAAGTTTATTTTGATAGTTTTCCAGAATTAGACTTTTCTGGTCCCAAAATCTTTTTTCAAGACAATTTTCAGGATTCCTTTTCTTCACTTCAAGTCTTCGATTCTCTTCCTTTATCACTTGGTTTCCTTGGATCTTTGGCATGTGAATTCTTCAATCTTGTCTCCTAAGATCCATCCCTTGCCTAGGTGATCTTTTAGCATCAAATTCATGCTTTTAACACCTTTTCTAATCCAAGCTCTTAAATTAACCTTGCAACACAAACTTGAGTAAAATAAGACATTAAGCACTATCATGTTCATAAAACCAAGATATAAATGGGGGATAATATGCAATATTTGACCCTCAACACTAACCTTTCTAAGATTTGGTCAATGAAGAGCAAGGGGAAGTGATCCTTCCTCGTGACGGTATTTAATTTTCTATAGTCAATGCACATTCTCCAACCAGTAGTAATTCTAGTTGGCATTAGTTCATTGTTGGCATTGGCTACTATGGTAATTCTGGATTTCTTAGGAACCACCTGAGTTGGACTCACCAATTGACTACCAGGTATAGGGTAGGTATATAATACCCACATCCAACAATTTAAGTACCTCTCCTTTAATCACTTCTTTGCTAGCTTGTTCTCTGCTGTCTTTGAGAATTTTATGAGATAATATTTCTTTATCATCAAGAAGGCAAAAAGACCTCGCGGCTCTAGAAGAATAAATATATTGCAATTGAAGGCTAGTAATTGATCTTGAAGATTTGAACCTTTGAATAAAGAACCGCTAGTATTTTGAAGGCATTTGTTGTTGTTGTAACTTGAACCTGATTCAAGAGAAACGCATTTTTGTATGTTGTTTAATCAGTGTTTGAGATTTTCATCAAGCAATTGCATATTTGAGCATATCTAAAGTGAAATATATATCTGTAGCATTTTGATGCAACACATAGTTTATACTTTTGAGTATTGGAGCTAGCATACTTTTGACTGACCATACTTTGACTGGACAAGACTTGACTGAACTAAACTTGACTTGACTTTACTGACTGGACTTAACATTACTGACTTGACTTAATTTTACTGACTTTACTGGACTGACACTTCACACAGTTTAGGCTCTTGAGTAGTAGAGCAATCACACAATTTAAGCCCTTGAGTAGTGGAGCGATCACACAATTTTTTAGACTCATAAGTAGTTGGAGTTAGGTCTTACGCGAATGGTCTCTGTAACTCTCATGACTTCACTGAACTTATTATGGCCAAGGAGTTCACAAGCTGCGATCCATCAAAGGAGCCTAGTGAAGCTACTAGGGTCGTAAACTCGGTGGGATTTATGCACAAGGTTGGCCGCAGTAACTCTCTGGAGTTCACAGGGCATGCAAGGATACCTTTGGGGTACCAAATCCAAGGCCACCAATCCATCAGTGAGGAGGTATTTTTGTTGAGACCCTGTCCTCATGAGTTACTACTGAAATCAAGCCAGGAATCTGGGGGTCTTATGCATGGTTAACCTATCTATAGACAATGGCCAAAGAGCGCACACTGCTCCCCGCTTTTTCTTTGTCTGCAAGGTCGGACCCATTCACGGGAGGGTCGTTTCATCCTTTCCCCATGACGCTGTCGGAAGCTATACAGACGGCATTGGTCTCACGCGTGACTGGCCGTTGAGGACTTTTTAGCCTTTTAGGGCTTTTAGTTGCTGGCTCCGTTTGCTGCCCGCATGGGTATGCATGTGATGTGGCCTATACGGGCTTTTTAGGGCCACTGGCTCCACACTACTGCCCGAATAATATATGGGTCTTATGCGTAGTTGGCTGTATAGGGCTTAACTAGGCTGCCTTGAATAATAAACTGTTGTCGCTGACGTGATGGTTGATCGTACAGGCTTTGCTGAAGATAACAAATCGATAATTGATATATCGCCCCTGCTATCATTGATAACATAAAAATTTGGTCGGAATGGAGCTTCAGCTTGGCAATAATATCAATTTTGATAAACTTCGATAATGGAATAATCTGCACGTCAGCGATCTGGAGATGGCAATGGTAACTACCGCTGATTTAGCAATAACCGTTAGCACTTGAATATAATATGCTTGAGCTTGATGTGCTTGGGAATCTACCTTTTCTTCATGTATGGCATCAACATTCTGAGACTTTAGCCTTCTTGGTACTTTGATACTTTGACATCCTTGATATTCTTCTTATCTTGCCCCCTTTTGATTTTGAAGTATTATACTAATAATCTTCGAAATCAAAACTGTAATTATCTTCAAAGATAACGTATTTTGCATGCTTTTTTCTGCCCCCTGAATAATCACCCCATGAATCTTCTGAGTTAAAACTACATATACATTCAGGGATGATATATTTTGCTGAACTAGCAAGTATATTGATGAAAATTTGCCCCCATGGTGAATATACTTGTCTCACTTTCTTCTTGCCCGTTCTTCTATAGAGCGAATATTTTCAATTAGGATCATATGTCATTACTTTCTTTTTTATTTCATATGTCTTCTTCATGACAATTTCTACTATCGTCAACCACCTTCTGTAGAATACTGTTTTCTTTTTCTCTTCATTTCCTTTGAATACTCTAGTAGTGGCAATTCAATTTTCTCTATAACTAGCCATTGATTCCTCATACGAAGTATATCGTCTTCTTCAACTGTATATTTCCCATAGTCTTTAAATTGTCCAAACTCTTTCTTTACTTTCTTGATCATAAAATCGCCCATGTTCTCTTTATCGAAAGATTCAATTCTTTACTTTCTGACGATCATTCGTTTTGCTTTTCTTTCTTCAGCAATATTTGTTGTTGTTCCCTTAGGACTTTGAAATAGCCAATTCATATGAGAGTTGAGCAGCTTCACTTTAACTCTTTTCAAATCGCAAACTTTTATAATCACTTCCTGAAAGATCCATATATTCGACTTAATAAGTCTTGATGCAATGTCTAGTTTTATGCATTCTATAAGTAACTTGATTTGCTCTTTCTATTCTGGCAAGTTGTGAACACGATGCCCCCAGGGTTCTCTATTGACTGATGAATTCATTAATTGATTTGTCTTCTCGTTGGTAAGTAGCGGCCAATTTGGTCAAACTAACTTCTCATCTGAAGGTTTTCCTTAAGATTTACTGTTGTTCACGGTAGTTGTTGATAAAAAATTAGGGACTTCTTTAGCAATATGTTCATCTGATGAAGACTGATTAATATCTACTAGCAAATTTTCTATTTTCTGTACACTTTGAATGTACCGATATCGAAGGAGAAAGTGAAACCTCCATTGCTGATGCCGTCGAGGAGGATGAACTGAGTGAGTGAGGTAAAACTGCGCCTCGCAGTATTGCACATGATCGAACTGTTGAGCATGCTTGGCAAGATGGTATTCTTTGTGAGAGAAGATTGAAACCTTCATCTTTTGGATGTTACCATCATCTTGTTGTGCTACTGGTGAAGCAGGAACTACTCTGAACATTACCTGGCCTTGTCTATCCTTGATCGCGACTGATAACCTTTCTTAGTACTTTCTGTAGTAGCGATCTCGTATTGTCGATGTAATCTATTAGGAATCCGTTAGGTGCGAAGTAGACAACCACATTAGTCGGGAGGAGAGTCATTGCGATATACCTGTCATTCGGAACAGAGTGTTAGTTATTTTGATTAAATAAAATTGTACTTTATTTTTAGAGATGAAGGGGAGGATGTTCCCGTTGAGAGTCGCCATTTTGGCATCTATACAAGGCTAAAAAGTGATAAATGTTCTTTGAATATTTTCTAAGTTATTATTGAATAATAGTTCGCTAGCAGAGTCACCATTTTATTTCGACGAGAAACAAACACATTCGATTTGGGAGATTCATTCAATGATAACAAAGAAAGAATGAGAAAACATTAATCACAATAAATCTTATTCATTCTGAGTTCATTTACATCCTCGCATTTACCTTGATTCTAAAAATAGAGTACAATTAATCAACGTAATGAATGAAAGAAAAGACAGTCTAATGGCAATTTTTAGTAACATTTCGACGCTTTTGATGTTCATCGCCAAGGTGGATAGGTTGTGCGATAGGCATAGATCGTCCTTCCACTCATCCTTCCAGTTGTACGGACAGACTTTCTTTCTCCTGGAGTTCTCTCTCTCTCTCTCTCTGCTTCACAATCGAGGAAATGGCAGAGATTTCTCAGACTTGAGTTATACCATATTTTTGTTGTGCAGATCTTCTATCATACTCCACTTTCCTTTCTCCATTGGGAGGTCATTGAGACTCTCCAACTTCTATCTTCTCTAACTTCTCCTTTTTGCTTCTCTCTCTCACTGCCCTCTCCAAATGGATATAGGAGAGAGGTATTTATAGACATCCAACAGATGTAGAGGTCATCTATCTAATGATAGAAGTGCACAAGCTTAGATAGGGAATATGGAGTGCACAAGGCTTGTATTAGGATGAGAATACTACAAAAGCCATGCATCAGGACAAGTCTCCACCAAAAATGGCGCATGGGGCTTCCTCAGGACAAATCTCCATAAGAAGTGGCGCATGGGGCTTCCTTCAGGACAAATCTTCATAAGAAGTGGCGCATGGGGCTTCCTTCAGGACCAATCTCCATAAGAAGTGGCGCATGGGGCTTCTTTCCGGACAAATCTCCATAAGAAGTGGCGCATTGGGCTTCCTTCAGGACTAATCTCCATAAGAAGTGGTGCATGGGGCTTCTTTCAGGACAAATCTCCATAAGAAGTGGCACATGGGGCTTCCTTTAGGACAATTCTCCATAAGAAGTGGCACGTAAAGCATGTCTTTAAGACAAGATTCCACCAGAAGTAGCGCACAAGGCCTCCCCTTTAGACAAGCTTCCATGCAAAGTGGCACAAGGCCCTTGCATTAGGACAACCTCCACACAAAGTGGCGCACCAAGGTTTCCTTTAGGACATGATTTCATGCAAAATGGCACAAAGAGGTTCTTTTCAGGAGTGGTTGCGCATAAACGCGCAAAGGGGTTTCTCTCAGGAGTGGTTGCGCGTAAACGTGCAAAGGAGTTTCTCTCCAATTTCAATTGCGCTCAGTCGTGCAAAGCCTTGCTTCAAAACAGATTTCCATGACAGGTGGCGCAAAGGGCATCCTTAAGACATATTTCCATGTATAATGGCACAAAAGGTCATCCTTAGGACATATTTCTAAAAGTACCCTGGTTTGTCAATTAGCGTGAGTGTTGAGTCAGTTCGACCACAGAGCCTGATAGGAAGATAAATTCAAGCGTCTGCCTCAACCGGATGTGTGCAAGCTCGCCACAGGTAAATCTGAGCCTTACATCCCTTGTCCCAAATCACCAGGTATACTAAAACCCTTAAAAATGTTAGAATATCATAGGGTTTTTAGGGTAAGAAAACGTTTTTAAAATAGAAAAATTCTTTAAGTTTTCTTGCCTTGTCAATTTTATCGATACACATCTTGATATGATCGACCTACGCTGTCGAGTCCTTGATGCTCCATCGATACCATCGAAAAGAGGACCAAATATGTCCAATAACTTTACACATATCTAAACTGAATTATCAATGTATCGATACACCTATCGATATCACCGATATTCAAATGTCGAGTCTATCGGAAGTGACTCGATAATATCGACAGGCAGATTTTCGACGGCCCTGTTTTTTCTTAAGAATATCATATAAGCATCGATATATCGAAGCCTCCTCGATACCATTGAAATTCAAACCTCGATGATATCGGTAGGCCTTCGATGATATAGGTCTTGGGTGCCAAGTTCTCCAGCAAAATATTTCAGGGTGGTTCATCTATGATCGGGGTCACTCGAAAGAACTGATATTCAAATATCAATGATATCAATGTCGTATCGATTGCATCGAACATGGACATAAACTGTCTAGCAAGCTTTATGAAAAATCCTTTTAATTTATTGATGCATCGACACAGCTATCGATATCATCGACATTCAAATTCTGATGATCTCGAAGGTCCCTCGATCATTCATAAAAACCTAAAATATTTCACTTTAAGTCTCTCTCATTTTTCAAATGTCGATGGATCGAAATCTCTCTCGATGGAATCGGAGTTCGAAATTCGATGACATTGAAAATGGTTTCGATTCATCGACCAGCTGGCAAAAGGTTTCAAAAGCGTATGACATTGAGTTCGAGTCATTGAGCGGACCATTGATGCTATCAAGAGTATACGCTTGATGATATCGAACTCTGTCATAAATGTGACCGTTTTATATCCGTTAGAACCTTTTGCCTATTTAAAGAGGACTTGTCTATTGTTGCTGTGAGAGAAAGAAGAGAGTGCTTTTGAGTGTTTAACCTTAGATCTTATACCAAAGCCCTTTCTCTCAAGGGAGTTCATCCTCCAATCCACCCTCATCATTGTTATTTAAATAGAGTGGATTGGAAAATGAACTTCCGCATTCAAGGATCCTCCAGCTACTACCTTAATGGCAAATCATTAAGCTGGGATGCCTTGAATACTTAGATGATCGAAATCGCTCTATCTTCCTTATAGGAAAATCTTTTGAGAGTAGGATTTCATCATAACCTTGACCCAACCCATCGCCATGTATTGGAACATCTTTTGAGTTGCGGATCAAGGAAGCCGAAGACTCTTCATCAACAAAGGAGGAGATCTTCATCAACATGCTTAATGGGACTCTCCACTTATCTGTAAGTATCTAGAGTCCAAAGGACACTTGTGATCATTCCTTTTTAGGATTGGGTCTTAGGTGTTTCTCACCCCTTCAAGCCCTCATAAGAGGCCTCCGATGGGAGTGTACGTAGTGGGTGCGTTGTGTGGACCCTTGCTCTATGGAGATCATAACATCTAGTTGAAGGTGAACCAATCAAAACCTTAGGTTTGAGGTGAACCGTGTGAAACATCGGGTTAGAGATAAACCGCGTAAAACCTCCGTTAGGGTCTTATGGAAGATCCTTAGCTAGTATGCCTAAAAGTGGGTGCATTGTGTTGACCCTTGCTCGTGAGAGCATAAACAATCAGCCTCAGTGTAGGTTGTAAAGGTTGAAGGTGAACCTGATTTAAAACCTTAGGTTTGAGGTGAACCGCTGTGAAACCTCCTTAGTGAATTCCGGCACACTCAAGGGTTGAGTGCGTCTGCCGGGAGTGGAGTAGACTAATCGTTGAACCACTATAAAAATGAATGTGTTTGAGATTGCTATTTTTTCGATTATGTGATTTACTTTAATATTTTCATATCTAAATATCTGAGATCACACCTCACACACATACACAGTCATATCCATCATAAACTAGTTTGCATACTGTTTACTTATTAAATAGTTTGTGATTGGATCCTTTACCAGGCTTGGAAGCCAGTAGAGTCATTTTTGAGTAATCCTAATATGAGCTTGTTGTTAGGATTAATGTAATAGAATTTTAAATAAATCATAAAAACTTTAAAAGTCTTATTCACCCCCCTCTAGGACATATTGGCATATCCCTACTTCAACTAAAGCTGTCTTCACTGCTATTTTCAATTAGTATTAAAGCGGGTCTCTCTTTAAGGGCTTCACCGCCTAGAGAGTGATCTTGACTGAAGTTCGAAATATGGCCAAAGGAGAGGGCTCATCGGTCACTAGGCCTCCAGTATTTGATGGCTCAAACTATGCATACTGGAAGGCTAGGATGCATTACTTTCTGAGATCTTTGGATCATGATGTTTGGGATATAGTTGAAAGCAGATACGTGCCACCAACTGAACAAATTGTACTTGACAGTGGCATAACCATCAAAAAACCCAAATCCAAAGAAAAGTGGACAGCGTTCAATAAAGAAAAACAGACTGCTAAAGCAAAAGCTATGAACGACATCTATTGTGCCATGTCCCAAGACATCTTCAACCAAATAAGTATGTGTGGGACATCCAAGGAAGCATGGGATCTATTGGAAACAACCCATGAAGGCACAAGCATTGTGAAGAGGTCCAAACTACAACTTCTAACTTCACAGTTCAAAAGTCTCAGAATGGGAGAGCGTGAGACCTTTATGGAGTTCTTCACTAAATTAAATATCATTTGCAACTCCATGGGTGGACTAGGAGAGAAAGTTCCGATACCAAAAATTTGTAGGAAAATTCTAAGATCTCTACCGGAACGGTTCAACCCTAAAGTAACAACCATTGAGGAATGTAGGAATATTGATAAAATGAAAGTAAAAGAACTGGTAGGTTCCCTACAAACCTTTGAACTACACTTCAAACAAACCCCTAAATCCAAAACAACTGTCCTAAAAACTTTTAAGAAAATAATACATGAGGACAGTGAGAGTGAAAAGGAAGATGAAGATGAGGAAGTGGCCTTGTGGCACAACGATTCAGGAAATTCTTTCTGAAGAATCGTGGCCGACCTACCAGAGGAAGAAAGGTGAACAACAAAACCTCCACAGGCAAATTTGGTAAAAGGACCAAGAAACCACAATGTTATGCCTGTCAGGAGTATGGACACCTGTTAACCGAATGCTCAAACAGAAAAACTAAAGGCAAGGCAATGACTGCCATGTGGGATGATACTGAAGAGTCAAATTCAGAATATAGTAACTCAAAAAGCGATGAAGATCAAAAATTATTGAAAATTCTCATGGTCTCCACTACTCCAATCATTCCCACCGAATCTGAGAACGAGAAAGAACAACAAGCTACTGAATCATTTCCATCTGATAATGTGGAAACTGGAGAAGAAGAAGAAGAAGAAAATGATAAACTACAAGATGCTTATAATCAACTCTACATTCATAGCATAAATATCCTTAAAAGACTCGGAATAGCGGAGAACAAAAGTAAGTTGCTGCAAAAAAATTTAGATAAAACATTGAAAATCAATAAATAATTAATAAATGATCTACAGCAATATCATACGGATAATGATAGTCTGGAACGAATTAATACCTTTCTTGAAAACGAGTCTGCAAAATTGAACAAACAGGTCGAGATCTTAAAAGACAAATTTATGTTCCTTCAAAATGAAAATCATACAATCCTGTTTGACTTAGAAGAATCTCAAAAGATCGTCAAGATAAATTACAAGTTTTCCCAGTGTGGTGAAAAATTAGAGAAACTCTTAGGGATGGGAAGACCTGGAAAGGACAAGAGCGGTCTGGGATATGAAAATTTTAAATCTAAATCTGGAAATGCAGCACCAATAACCGAAAGATCTACTGCTTTAGGTAGTAACACAAGAACTTCTCCAGTCTGTCATTTGTGTAGTGATTTTGGTCATTATAAGTTTGAATGCATGACACCTAAAAGGACTCAATATAACTCTGGTCAGAAATTCAAACCAACTACAGAAATACAGAATTTCAAGAGTCCACTTAGGAATATGGATAGAAGAAATACACTTCCATCACCACATAGAATGACAAACAAAATGAAAGAGTTAATTAATCAAGGGGATAAACTGAACATTAAAAACTCTGTCATGAAATGGGTAAGGAAGAACTAGTTCAGATATGCATCAGGATCTGGATACTTGCTAAAATGATGCAATTTTGCTGAGCTTTAAATGTTATATTTGGGGTATCTCACCTCAATCTTTTGTAGATAAACATTGAAATGTTTATAATTTTTATGTGTACAGAAATTGTACATGGTTTTGTTGAGTATACTATTGATCCATAGAAATACTAAAAGTATACGTGAAGGGTTGTCTCAAAACTGAAAATGAAAAATATTCATCTTCGATATGTCTATCGATATGTCATTTCCGATTAATCGATCATGGGTCAATATCATCGACATCTCTTCAGAATGTGGAAAGTCACATGATCGAGACTACTATCGAAGCTCTTGTCGATAACATCGAATGAGGATCATTAATATCATCGAAAGTAAGTTCGATAAAATTGAAGTCTGCCGCCTGATAAAAGGCGGTCGAGCAAAAAAAATCTCACTTTTCTGGAAAAAAACTTTCTGTTTTTGCTTCTGTTCGAATCCTCTGCCAGAAGACCATTGGTGGGTCCCAGAAGCTTCTCAAAAACAGGTATTATCCTTCCATTCCTTCCATTCCAGAGTCTATCTCACTTTTGGTCGGGTATTTTCTGTTTCCTTAAAAGAAGAATTTTATCCTCTTTCCCAAAGTTTTCAAACTCTCTTTTTGTCCACATGGGAAAAGACAAGGGAAAAGTGTCAGGTCCAGGCGAGTCCTCAAGATCCACCCGACGAAAAGTGCTCGCTTCAAAAGAAAGGGTAAGGGGCCCGGAACGTGGGACCCCCACAAGGCAACACTCGAGGCGTGGTGAGTCCCAGTCTGAGGCACAGGTACCGCCTTCGGTCAGAGCAACATCACGTCCACCGAAATACGTGGGTAGGAAGCTCATACACGAGAGAAAGGTGGACAGGGATTGTCTAAAGCCATACAATCTTGAATCCTTGTTTGCTGCGATCGATTGGTTACCTGTCCTCGACTTCGGTGGATCATGCCAACTCGAACGAACACGCAACTTCCTTGCTGCATGTCACTCACCCGTGTCTGATCCTCCTTCAATCATGGTTGATATGGATGGTGATGATGTGCTGATCACTCTTGCTACAATGGCAAATATCCTTGGACTGACAATGACATCAGAAGGTCTCCCTGAAATGGACCTCGAAAATATGGAAGTTCGGTCCATGGTTACTAAGTTTCTATGCGATGGTAAGGACATGTAACACCCCGTACTTTCCAGTACTCGAGTGTTACCATTTAATTTAATTTAATATAAATACAAAAAGATAATACAACCTAAATACATATACTATGAAACGTTATTTATAAATTTTATAAATATTTAAAGTTTCGTATTAAAATGATATGTAAATATAATCCCTATTATATGTATCATTAATATAAATTATAAACTATAGATTTTCTAATACGTAAAAATAACATATATATATATATATATATATATATATATATATATATATATATACACACACACACACACACACACACAGACATACAGTAATCTATGCTTACTGACATTCATATAATTTACATGTATTAACAATTTGTGATAATATAAATTATATATACCAAAATATATAAATGAAATAAATAATAATAATAATGATAATAATAATAATACTAAATAATATAAATACATATGTACACATAACAAATAAATGAAATAAAATAAAATTTATTATTATTATATGGGTTGCAATAAGTCTTGAAGGTGTAAACGACCAGTGGGATCTTTTGACCGTTGATACTTGGTTTGAAGTCGATCCGACCATCGGAGCAATGCAATTGACACTAAATGACCCTAGTTTTGCTATTATGGCCCACTTAAATCTTAGATAAGACTGATCTCTAGCATAGGTACCCATTTAGGCCCATAGAGTAGGATAAAAGGAGTGGATTTCTCACAAAACACCACGATGGGCCCCACAACCATTCTGTGTACACCATAGGTGGTGCACTTAGGTGCACCGAACCACTAAAATCAGTCAGAGACGTCTGACCTGCGCTCTCCCGAAGAGGAAGGATTCCTCTCTCTCTCTCTCGTTGAGACAGCCGACAGACGAGCACCGTTTGTAATGCATGTGGCCCACCATCATCAACTATCTGGATGATCAGAACCATCCATCATGTGAGGCATTAGATCCTGACCAAACCCTAGGTGGTTTCACCCGTCAACTAGTACGTGCTGCTGCACAATCCTTGGCGCAAACAAACCCTAAAAACACTTGTTTCCAAAAATGGAAATAGTTTCTCCCTGCCACGAGGGCGATCCGCGCCCTTCTGCACCTGTCCATCCTAGCCGTCCGTCTGTGAAAAATCTTAGCCATCCATTTCAGCTCACGTGAGCTAGGGTTTCTCGTGGGAAACCGAAGCCAAAAACCACCCTTCCGCCAACTGTTTTCCAGAAACCGGTTAGGGGGATTTGATCCTGGCCTTCCATCCTCATCTAACGGTCCTAGGAGCGTTGGAGTTGCTATAAGGGAGGGATGAATCGGACTGTAACTACGTTTCTCTCCCTTTCTTGCAAAAACCCTAGACGTTAGCCATTTCCATTCTTCCTTCGAACCCACCACCTAATCCTCCCTGAAGCTTTGAAAAAGCTTGTTTACAAGCTCCATGGGGTTCATCTGGACTGCCCAGAAGGGTCGGTTCGAAGAAATACATCCCCGACGCCAATCCGCCATTAACAGCTAGCCTTCTTCCTCGTCCCTACTACACCAACCCGACTCAGTTGGGTCACTGTTGGAGTGGGTCTCGTAGATTTCAGATGTCGGATATGGGTGAGAGAGAGAGAGAGAGGCTGAGAGAGAAGAGAGAAGGAATGAAGAAGGAGAAACCAGGGGGAGAGGTGGTGCGTGTTGCACCAACTCGACCAGACCGAGTTCGGCCTGAGTTGGGTCTGGGCTAGGCCAGGGACCACGCTGGGGTGTTGGTTCGAGTGTTGTTGGGTGTTCCAGCAGGAAAGAGAGAAAAGAGAGAAAGGAAGGTAAGAGAGAAACGGAGGGGGAGAGTGGAAAAGAGATCGGTGTGTGTGGATGCAACCGTTGCACTTGGGCCGAGCCTGAGTCAGGCCAGGTTGGCGTTCCTTGCTGGGTACTCCTGGTAGCAGGGAAGAGAGAGTAGAGGAGAAGAAAGGGAAGAAGAAGAAGGAGAGGGACATTGTCCTCTTCGTGGCACTCACTGGCGAGTCGAGTGGGCTCAACTCGGCTGAGTCAAGCTGGTTCTGATTCAGTCCAGCCGCCTTGCTGGTGAATGGTTTGAAGAGAAGGAAAGAAAAAGAGAGAAATGAGAACAAGTAGAAGAAGAAGAAGAAGAAGAGAGAGAGAGAGAGAGAGAGAGAGAGAGAGAGAGAAGAAGAAGAAGAAGAAGAAGAAGAAGAAGAAGAAAGAGATAGGTGGGGTGGTGTGTTGCAACCGAGTCAACTCGGTTTAGAACCGAGTTAGCCTATTGGCCGTTGGCTGGGTCAAGTCCAGGGGGCTGTTGGACTTCTCTATACAAAAAGAAGAAAGGAGGACTGGGAGAAGAGATAGTGAAGGAGAGCGAATGGCGGTGAGTCGAGTTGACTCAACCGAGTCGACTAAGGTGAGTCCACCTTCTCCTTCCTGAATGAAATTCTTTCAATTAAAATTATCATTATTGCCATTTCCGTCATTATTAGGATCATTAGTATTATAAATGAATGGCAGTTGATAAACTATCTATATTGATATTAGAACTATCATTATTAGATATTAGTGTCTTATTTTGTCATTATTAGACATCATCATTGATGTTAGGACATACTAGGTATTTTCACCAAAATGATTATTAGCATCACTTTAGCTAATATAAAATATAATGCTAATGTTAACGATATTTTATAATTATTAAAATATATATTAAAATTAATTGCACACCATCTAGGGTTCAAACCCTAACTATCTGACCTATACCTAAACTCTAGAATAATATCCTAGGCCCAAGTAACCTAAACTCTAGGTCTATACTTTAAACTTAAGTGATGAGACCATAGCACCTATTATCATGACTAGATCCATTATTATGATTATATTATCGTTTTCTCCTTATGGGATTATTATAATACTTGTTTATATAATTATTAGTATTAATCTTCATCGTATTTTCATTAGTAAATATTCTATTATTATTATTGAATTATTTAAGGGATTATTAGTAATTATAAAAACATTAGATGATGTCAATACGTTTAAATATGAACTTATAGGAAGTCATTATTATATGGATGGATGGAAACTCCTACTATGAATATTAATTGAACCATTGTACATTAATAAAAATAATGATAATAACGTTAATAATAATAAGTTAGGATTCAAATCCTAAAATAGTATGGGGCTAGACCCTAGGATGAAACCCTAAAACCCTAAAAGATAACCCTAGGTTATAATCTTAGACCCTAAGTAGTTATTAGAACTTGGACCTAATTATACAAGTTCATGATTTGTGGTAGGATATATTTCTAAGGGCACCAGCACTTAGCGATATTGGTAGGCGGTTCAAAGTATAAGGTGATGATTCTTCCCCTTGAGCTTTCCATCTTCTCATTAGCTTAAGTTATAGTTTTTATTTAAATTCATAACTGATTATCTCTCTTTATAATCACATGTGTTAGCTGATGAAAATTGAACTGCTGTATTACATGCTTTATGATTATCCTGTATAATTGTTCATACTTGTGAATTATTCGTGGATTGTTTATGGAACTTGAACTAGTACATTAGTGGGAAATTCCTAAATATGAATGTACACCCATACTTAGGATGTAACTTGACTGGTTGTGATCGTAATGGACCTTCAACTTGGTAGTTATTGAGTGGTGGTAAAGATGGACCATTGATGAGGGCCTACCATCCAAGGTTGTTGTGCCCAATGGTTTTCAAGGATGGACTTTATCGTATGATTTTGATATTCGCCCTATGTGGCATATTTTGATACTCGCCCTACGTAGTTTTATTTGATATTTTCCTTATATGGGTTCGATGTTTTACACCGTACAACCATGCGATGGTAAGCCCTATATATTGTAATATGATTGGCCACTAGTCGATAGGGTACCATTAAACATCCTAAGGTGGTAGTCTCATGAGTCGGGGATGGTGATATGGGACACTATGCCCGAGCTGTCGGCCTATGCTGGGCCATGTGCTCCCCGTAGTAACCTTTGAGCTTATCTAAATTGGTTGGTTGTAAATGGACTAATAATGACTTGGCTAATCATGCATACATGGCACGTATTGTTCCGACTGGATTATATTTTTCAGGTTCGATGATTGCATGGGCGACGGCCCACTGTCCGCACGGATGAGCATCCCCGGAGCGATGATTGCATTCACGCATCCATGCATCTATAAGACTGCATTTACTTTATTTTGGTTGTTTAGATGTTTTGTAACTATGCTTACCTAATGCGGCGGTGTGTAATCTTGAGGGGAATTCACACTGAGTTGGCCACTCATCCATCAAATATACAACCGTACAGGTAATACAGGTGGCTTCAGTAATATGTATGTTCAGACTTGATGAGGATCAGGGTACGACCGTCAGGGATGCACAGCTGTATTTGACTAGAGGAGCTGCGTGATCTGGCGACTTATATTTATATGCTTTCTTCTATTCTTCATGTATTAAATTCTTGTAAATCTCGTACTTGTTAAATTCAGAGACATTGGTTTGTATAAGTCATTATGGGCAGCTTCTTGTATATTTGAATAATAATGAAATTTTCCTTTATGTCGATTTGTCCACACTACGCTCATCTGCTTACTCTGATAAAAGAAAAAAAAATGTGTATTCTCGAATTTAACCATCCTTTAAGGTTACCACTCGGGTTTTCGGGAAATGGGTCGTGTACTCGGGTCCTGAAGATTTGGGGTGTTATAGGACATCCCGTGGTATCAAGGGAATGCTTTGAAATCTAGGTACGTGGAACCAAGATTTTGGATTTTACACGGTATCTTCACCACAAACATATATCCAAGAAGTACCAACCGGTCCGATCTCACCGGTTTTATGAACATGCTAGTGTACTCAATCGCCAGGGGGATAAAGATTTGCCTTCCAACTTTGCTTGTATATCAGTTGGTAAATGTTGTCCATACAACCAAGGATCTTCATCTACCCTATCCCTGGATATACACATGGTTTGTAACACCATTCGCTTCCCAACAACCAGTGATCCCGTACTTCCTCTCCAAACCTTCACCAAAAGCAACATACAAAGGATGGACTTGAAGTTTCATGAGTATTCTGAGGATCCGGAGGAAGATATTCACGAAGTTGTCGCGGGAGGAGATGGTGGTGCAGGAGATGCTCCCATGCCAGGGACTGAGGGAGCTTGGAATGAACCATCTGCGTCGCATCAAGCACCATCCACATCAAGAGCTGGGCATGTAAAGAGATTTAAGGGTCATCAAGACAGGATTGGCACCATTCAGCGTGATGTCTCTCAACTCAAGGAGTCGATGAACGAGAGGCTTACTGTCCTTGAACGGATGGTGCAAGGTGTGCAACAGACCATTCAACAGTTGGTGGATCTGATGACTTGTTGCCGGGATGACACGGCACCATCCTACTCTGCTCCATGATGCTGATCACTGCGTGTTATCACATACACCCCGCTCTTATTTTTGCATATGAATATTAGTATCTTTTTTAATGTTTTACACCTTCATGAGTGTATGTGATAACTCACTAATCTGGAGAGTCTAACGTTTTTTTTTTTTTTTAATGATAATTGTATATGTCCATGGTTGGACTAAACATACTGTTTTTTTGAAGCTTGGTTCTGTTGGGATATATTGTTAATCTACTACTGTCTATGGCAGTATGTGTTTGGATATTTGGATTTTCTGTTTATGGCTGAGTATAATTCATGTTTTTACTGTCATACTTATGTTTTAAGTTCCCCTGGTTTATCTAGTTTCTGATATAGAATGCATGTGATACTTTTAATGAATATTCTAATTGCTATATCATTGCATATATCTGATCTGCTATGCATATATATTCACTGCAAATGATGTCTGATTAAGTAACTGTTTGACGACTATACATCTATCTGTTATATGCATATTCCTATGAATGAGTGGTTCTCCCAAATACTTCACGCTTCAGTCAATATCAACTGCGATATCTTTGTCAATGTCTAACAAAAAGGGGGAGAACGGTACAAACACCCCGAACGGAAAATTGTATATATGCTTGGATGATCTTGCAGGTGTTAGGGGGAGTAGCTGCATCAAGCAAGAGGGAGTTTACAGTTAGGGGGAGCAGATACTAGGCTGTGTACATGGGTTCAACAGAAATTGTAAAATTGTGTAAAATGCATGTACACACAATTTAGGATGTGTTTGTCCAGTACTCTAGGGCGTTTTGGGATTTTGTCACGTAATTGACAAAGGGGGAGATTGAAAGTACCCTAGTTTGTCAATTAGCGTGAGTGTTGAGTCAGTTCGACCACAGAGCCTAATAGAAAGATAATTCAAGCGTCTGCCTCAACCGAATGTGTACAAGCTCGCCACAGGTAAATCTGAGTCTCACATCCCTTGTCATAAATCAACAGGTATACTAAAACCCTTAAAAATGTTAGAATATCATAGGGTTTTTAGGGTAAGAAAACGTTTTTAAAATAGGAAATTTCTTTAAGTTTTCTTGCCTTGTCGATTTTATCGATACACATCTCGATATGATCGACCTGCGTTGTCGAGTCCTCGATACTCCATCGATACCATCGAAAAAAGGATTGGGTCTTAGGTGTTTCTCACCCCTTCAAGCCCTCGTAGAAGGCATCCGGTGGGAGTGTACGAAGTGGGTGCGTTGTGTGGACCCTTACTCTGTGGAGAGCATAAACATCTGGTTGAAGGTGAACCAGTCAAAACGTTAGGTTTAAGGTGAATCGTGTGAAACCTCAGGTTAGAGGTAAACCGCGTAAAACCTCCGTTAGGGTCTTATGGAAGATCCTTGGCCAGTGTGCCTAAAAGTGGGTTCGTTGTTTTGACACTTGCTCGTAAGAGCATAAACAATCAGCCTCAGTGTAGGTTGTAAAGGTTAAAGGTGAACCTGATTTAAAACCTTAGGTTCGAGGTGAACCGCTGTGAAACCTCCTTAGTGAATTCCGGCACACTGAAGGGTTGAGTTCGTCTGCCGGGAGTGGAGTAGACTAATCGTCGAACCACTATAAAAATGACTGTGTTTGAGATTGCTATTTTTCTAATTGTGTGATTTGCTTTAATATTTTCATATTTGAATATCTGAGATCACACCTCACACACATACATAGTCATATCCATCATAAACTATTTTGCATACTGTTCACTTATTAAATAATTTGTGATTGGATCCTCTACTAGGCTTGGAAGCCAGTAGAGTTATTTTTGAGTAATCCTAATATGAGCTTGTTGTTAGGATTAGTGCAATAGAATTTTAAATAAATCATAAAAACTTTAAAAGTCCTATTCACCCCCCTCTAGGACATATTGGCATATCCCTACTTCAACTAAAGCGGTCTTCATCGCTATTTTCAATTTCCATGGAGAATGGCGCAAAAGGCCATCCTTAAATTCTCCATGCAAAGTGGCGCATGTGCCTCTCTCTCTCTCTCTCTCTCTCTCTCTCTCTCTCTCTCCTCTCTCTCTCTCTCTCTCTCTCTCCTTTTCAAATGGCGCAAAATCCAAGCCTTAGGACAAGGCTCCTCTTAAAGTGATGTAAAGGCCCTTTCTCCAGGGGATTGCACGGTTGCACGCAGAGCTTTCTTTCTTGCGCTGGTGTGCACAAAGCTTTCTCTCTTGCGCAGTTGTGTGCAAAGCCTTTTCTCTTACACAGGTGCGCGCAAAGCCTTCTTTCCTTCTTGAGGAAGAGCGGACATTGCTCTCCTAGCTTCCATCCTCTCTTCCATCATCCTCAAATGAAGAGTGGCGAGGGGTATTTATAGGCCTCCCAAGTTCCTCACTCTTTAAATAGTGGGGATCACCACCACTTCTTCCTTCACATAACATCCAACCTTCTTCCTTAAATAGTGGTGTTCACTAACCTCTCCCTTAAATAGTGGTGTACAACCACTCCTTCCTTCATACAAGGCAATATCCCTCTTTCATTAAAAATGACACCCATGCACTCCTCCGTACCAAACGACACCCATGAGGCTTTCTTCAAGAGGAGGGGTGCATAATAGAGATGGAGACTGGCACACTTATCCATGCACCACAGGAGGACTTTAACTCGTGCACTAGAAAGATAAAATATTTTTTGTGCCTCAGCAGACATCGAAGATCTGCTTGATGACATCGAAGGTCTCTTCGATGACATCGAATTTATTGAAGAAATTGGAATAACTCTCTGGACCGTTTTGGACACAGTATCAATTTCTCGAACAATGCTCAATGACATCGAAGGTTTCTTCGATGACATCAAAGGTAGGTTCGATTACATAGAAGGTCGCAGAGTCCGGATGAAGCTACAAAAGTACAGAAAAAACACGTATAAAAGACACCTTCGATGACATCGAAGGCTTCAATGTCATCGAACGAATCACGCGAAGTTATGCAGAGTTACGCAGAGTACGTAAATTTGAGGCAGTTTCCGGATTTTTCCAAAGAGGTGCGAAAGGAGGTGTTGAACAACTATAAATAGGAGTCCACAGGGCATCCCCGAGCATCTATTTATCAATTAATCTAATCATTCTAGGGTTTGGAGGAGCGAAGCACAAGAGTGGAAAGCCGTCGCCACGCGTTTTTCTTCTTTCTTCCTTAGTTTTTCATGCTTTTTTCTAGGGTTTTAGTTCTAATCATGTCTATGGTTTGCTAAACCTCTTTAGCAAGGGCTAAGAGGTGAAGCTTGTAGCATGATGAGATGTTTTCTCTTGCTTTGCTTCATACTTATGTTGAACTCTCTTTGATTCTAATTTGATTCTTAAGAAATACTTTCAGTTTTTAATGGTTCGTTGTGACTCAAATTACAATAGATCTGCAATAGCTTTGAGTATGTTCTTTTCATATATTGAGATTGTGAAATTAGAAAATCCTGTTATTCACCATCGTCCCATGGGCATGGTTGGGTGATGGAGTCCCTTCTAATCCTCACAATTCTCTCATGTTGGTTGTGAATTGTATATCCCATTGTAAGCCATTGTCTCCTGGGCATGGTTTTGTGATGGAATCACTTCCAGTTCTCACACCTCTCATCCATTGAGAATTAGGTCAAAGGAAGTTCAGATTTGGTTTTACTGAGATAGCTTCCAATTGGATATGATGGGACTCTGATTCTAGTTGTGTCCTTGAATCAGGCATAGATCTCCTTGATCTCTGCAAGTGGATCCTTGGAAACCCTAGTTCCCACTTTTGAATTTCTTAAGTTTTAGTTAAAAAATTCACAAATACTTTCTCTACACTTCCAGATTTAGGTTTACATCTTTTTCTAGTTTTACTTCTAATTGCTTTCAGAATACTCACGAGATTAGTCCCTATGGATTCGACCTCGGTCTCACCGAGATTATTACTACATCGCGACCCTACACTTGAGGTTGTGAACAAGTTTTTGGCACTGTTGCCGGTGATTAACGGTTGCATTTTTCTGAGCTTGACTAGTTTTGGAATTAAGTTAAGATTAGGATTTTTCTACTTTCTATTTTTAGGTTTAGGTTTTTTCTAAATTATTTTAGAAACTAACTTAGCTTTCTATTTCTAGGTTTAGAAACTTTCCTTTTCTGTTTTTAGGAACTTTCCTTTTTTTTTTTTTTTAAGAAACTAGGTTGCTTTCCTTATTTCCTTTTTAGAAATTAACTCACTTTCCTTTTTCTTTTGCAGGATCCTAACATAGAACCTTCTAATTCGATAACTTCTTTCTAATTCTAGATTTCTATTTCCCTTGTTTCTTTTAGGTTTAGGTTAGAATCTGAAATTGAGGGCTAGAGTGTTTCATGCCCAATTGGGTCCGTGAAAACACTTGACATCTTTTGAGTGAAGGAGGATTAGTTGAGGGGTTATCTATCCATCATATGATTAGACACCACTCGAGATCCTCAGAGTTAATTGAGGTTATGGTTGCAAATCAACATGTAAATCAGCCGGTGAATCAGCCACAACCTCAAGTTGTAAAAGTCTAGGATGAGAATGAGGTGCACCATGCACCCCCACCTCGTACTTTGCGAGATTACTTACAATCGGCGAGGGTGAGCACCCCTTCTTGTATGGTTTTTATGAAAACACAAGAAACATGGATATCAAACCTAAAGTGATCCAACTCCTTCCAAAGTTTCTTGGACCTGAATCTGAAAGTCCATACCTATACTTGTAGGAATTTGATGAGGTTATAGCCACCTTATACTTTCCTAACGTGTCTGAGGACACGGTCAGGCTGAAACTCTTTCCTTTGTCCCTGAAAGAATAAGCTAAGACATGGTTGCACTCACTACGTCTGTGATCTATTGGCACATGGAATGACATGATGAAGGAGTTCATAAAAAAAATTCTTTCCATATTATAAGACGAACACCATCAGGAAGTCGACCTCGGTCTCACCGAGATTATTACTGCATTGCGACCCTACACTTGGGGTTGTGAACACCCATGAGTGGGAACCCACTCCCTAGCCCCCATGCAAGCAGCGTCAGTGATGCTGGGCTCACCAGTCCACTGTTCGTTGTGGTGTGGCCCACCTAAGATATGGATTAACTTCATTTTTGGACTCAATGGCTAAAATGAGTTGACAAAGTGGATGGGCGACATGGATGAATGTAACACCCTGGTTCTCAAAACCCGAGGATAGTCGCTCCTCATTGAGAACCCGAGTATTACGTTATGAAGTGGGCTAACATACATCTAAATAGCGGCAAATTTCATAACATGGAGTAAGGCAACATTACATAAACTAAGGATATCAAGAGTGACAACAAGGAAAGTTCAACACATATAAATGGGAGCAAAATGAAATCCCATAACAAGGGATATATTTTTACAACTCAAACAAAACACATAGTCTGAAATATGAAAGCGAGAAATCCTAAAATATCAGTTGAGCTCCAACGGCTCAACAACATTCACATAAAGTTCTTTCTCGCTAAACTCCACCTTAGTCATCCCTGGAATCCCGTCATAAAGGTCTTCACCTGTTCATCATACCTGTGTCTATTTGGTGCAACCGCATGATCGGGTGAGTGAAAACTCAGTGGGAACTTTCCACAAGGATTCATGCATATCATATCATTCCAAAACAGTTTAAATCAACACATTCAAATTACAAGAAGACTAATCATGAAATTATAAATGAATGTATGGGTGTATGACTGTATGTACAAGTCACAGATCTAGGGATGCACATCCAGCTGTCAAAATAAAGGGTCGCCCAAGGCGAACTAGTCACCCACAAAAATACTCAAAGGTACACCCAAGGAGAACTAGTTGCCCGGAAAAGACCATGCAAACCGCCTACGGTAGATTATCTACCTGGAAAAAGCCATGTAAGAGACTGCACCCAAGGATATCTCCTGGAAAAATACACGGGGTACGCCCGAGTGTCTACTCCCGGAAAAGCCTCATGAAAATAAAGAGCACCCAAAGTAGCCCAAATGCACATGACCTATGAGTAAAACTGAAAGTATAATACCTTCAGAAATTCAAACAGGGTGTGACTTACAGTGGACACTCGGAAAAGCTCACATGTCATGTGTGGATGTCATGCACCATGATGTTCATGCACAAAGTTATCCTCATAACTATGATCAAGGCTGGGGTTTTTTTTTTTTAATAGGATACTAAACAATCAACAAGACCTAAGTATAAAGTATTTTACTTCCCCCAAGTCAAAAGAGGCCCATAGGCATGGCATGCCAAGAAATCTAGCATTGAGACAAATTTATTCCGCTTCCTACTATGGTTGGCATTCCACACCTAGGGTCATTATATGACTCGAGGATAAGCTTAGGTATCATCATACTTATAGTTGCTAGTAGAATCATGCCTCAACATTTAGTATTACAAAGGTAACTTAGAGCATGCACGATTAAGTTTAAATTACCCCATGATCATATAGGACTTGATAATAGGCATTTACATTTCACTCACAATCAACATAACTAATTAGAATTGGAAGAAATAGAATACCATTCTAAAATTGTAACCTCTATAGATTCATATTAGAATGACTCTAGCATATGTAATGTAATATGAAGTAATTTCATCATTTAATGGAGACAGAATTTATCACTTCCAAACACATCTAGAGAGTGCACCTATGATGAGGTAATGCTAAGTATGGCATAGAGAACACGACACAATTCTCATAATATAAATTAAAACAACCAGATTCAAATAATCCTACATGATTATTAATATCAATTTAAGAAGCACCATTTACATTCACATAGTTATGCCATCTTCCTACCTTTAAGCTTAAGTTAATTTGGAAATCAATGAAATGAGGAGGCCATGTGGGATATCCCTCACCTTGAGTGGTAATTTCCTTGATCTGAAATGTTCTTATGAGATGAGTGAAGGATCTTGTTGGGATTTATCGAAGGAAGAAATGTCTTCCAAGGTGGGCAGTTGCTGGTTGTACCTAGATGGAATGTCACAAAACAACAGTGAGTCATGACTTGGTCGGGATTTACAACTAACAACTTGTTGAGTTGATTTTTAAGAAATTTACTAACTACAGGGTTAGATTATTGACCCATTGAATCCAATGCTACCCAAATCATCCATAGATGATTGGAGTCATCTTGACTCAGTAGGGAAACTGACTGAGTCAGCCCACTACTGAGTATTGGGTCGGCATAGTTGTAATATTAGTCGAGTCAATGATCGATTTTAGCTTAAGATAGGGAGTTTAGCTACTACCTCCTATCACTGATGAGATTTCAGCCCAAACATGCTATCTTCAGTGGCTGACTGAGTTGTTAAAACCTGGTCTTTCAAATAGGCACTGAGTTAGCTCGTTAACAGGCTGATTGAAGTGAAAGCTTGCAGGGTTGGTTTGGATGCTATACCTGAAACTGTCTTGACTGCTGGTGTAGATGGATTGAAGACATGACTGAGGTTGGTTTGAGAGATCAACTAATCTCCACCATTGATCCAGTCAGGATTTTATCCTGAAACTCGGATCCGAGTCACACTGACTCGTGCCTGAGTTTGGAAGTGACTGTGAATACAGTCAGCCGGGTGGGTGCAAATCAAACATGGTTACCTTATATGAGGCTATTTTCGGAGGTTGGGAGAGTCAGGACTGGATGTGGCTAGGACGGTCGGGATTTGCAGCGAGTCAGATTAGGCTTGTGGAAGACTGAGTCGTTATCGAATCACCAAGTCTGCAACTGAGTTGGGTTGAATCTCAGTCCGAGCTATCTGCTGGTCGAAGGGCTCTCTAATCCTCACTCTCCTTCTTTCTCTATCTCTCTCTCCTTATGTTGGAATGGGTCAGAAACTGACTCGAACCCACTCTCTGTGGCAACCGAGTTGAGATGCGGCAGTACGCTGTAACTCGCGGCTGCCCTCTCTCTCTTTTTCTCTTTTTATTCTCTCTTTATCCTCCCTTGAAAAATGCCCTAACAATCGAACATTTATAGCCCTTCTACTTCTAGACGTTTCTATGGCTAATCGCTGGGATGAACGCACTATTTAGCAAATGAAGGAGTTAAGAGACTCACCGTAAGAGACTGTTTGTTTAGTTAAACGTTATCACGGGTCTGATCAATTATTCCTGATGGACTTTTGATGAAGTGGGCCATCCGATGGACACCCTGGATCAGGGAGAAGGTTGCTATCTCAGAAAGTGGGTCCCACAGTCAGTTTTGGGAGAAGATGGCAGACGATAATGGCGTTTTCTAGTTGGGTGTCTTATTCGTAGATCAGGGCCATTTGGACGGTCCAGATATGCTCTAAAAAGGGTGTGGGGTCCACTTAAATGAGTGGCTATTAACATTCCTAAATGGTTTGATCCCAACAGCGACGGTGGGTGAAGTCTCTTGCAAAAAGAGAGAGAGGATCGCCCTAAAATGAAGGGTTGAGATTTTCCCAATGTGCGGTTAGGATTTAGGGGAGAAATCCCGTGTGGATTTGCCAGCTCATAAACAATGAAGCGGAATTTCCGTTTTTGGAAATATCATGTGCACCAAGCACCGGTTGCGGATGAAATTTCTCACCCACGTGTGGGCGACCTGTGTGGAAATTTCAATGGCCTTGGTCAAACCCTTCCTCCACTCCTGATGGACGGTTCGGATCACTGATCTGACCCGTGATGGTGGCCCACTACAACTCGAAACGGAAGCCATCCGTTTGAATTGGTTCCAAGCGGGAAAAATGGGTAGAAATCCCATTTTTCTGAGATTTCGCCAGGTCAGCGTGGTCAAACCGCATGCACGGTTCTGGTGCAAGGGGGGTGCATGCACACTTCTAAGGTGGGGTCCATAGGATGTTCGTGGGAGATCCACACCGTTCACTCATTTTGGACACAAATGTTGTGTCATCTAGTCAGAGATGAGGCAGATCAAATGTTCAGGTGGCCATACGGTTTGATTCAAGTGCCTAAATGGCGTCATTTGACGGTCCTCGAAGTTCTGACAGTCAGATCTTTCTATACAAAGGTTTAGTTAGTGTTTTAAGGTTTCTTCCTAGTTTAGATAAGATTATTATTAGAGTGAGTGATCCTATGTTTAATTGCAGTGGTGAAGTGATTGGTTACCATATTTGAGTAATGCAGGCAAGATGAATAAGGAACTGATGATTTTAGGTTACGGGTTTTTGAGAGGATCTAAGATTAGGGTATTCGTAGTTCCCATTGGACAATTTTGATGATTGGTTTAAGTGTCAAATGTTCTGGGTTTCCATCTAACAACTCAATCTCACATGTCAAATGATCGTATGGCCAAACATTTTTTTATTTAGGGTTTTGCGACTTTTGAAAGGCGTATAATGACTGATCCTGCAAATAGATGATTAGATTTGTATGATCATTGCTTATGTCACCTTGCACATGATGTGGGCCAACCATTAAGCTTTAGAGAACACGATAAATGTGAATCTAACGATTCGGATCCCAATCTTAAAGATGATCTACAATTAGGGCCTTCCATGGTTCATACTAAATGCTTTGACTTGTCTATCAAAGTAATTAGTCTATTAGGGTGATTGAAATCCTAAAAACGAAGTGACTTGATGATGTAGTGATCTGTCTCAAAAATCAGCGAATGTATAACTTGTTCTAGAGTATCTATTGCTCCTAATGGTCAGATTTGGACTAGAGCGTGTGAACGTTTAGATGAATTAGATTTGTACTTATTCTAAATTTGATTACACGGTAACACCCGAGTACTAAAAGTACGGGGTGTTACAATCTACCCCCCTTAAAGAAAATCTCGTCCTCGAGATTTAGTGCTTCTAATAGGACTAGGGACAGTTATAATATAATTTGCGGTGATTCTAAGCATTCGTCATTTTCCTGTGAAGGTTGTTTGCTGGAGCGAACGTATACCACTACTGCCAAAACTGGGGTTGTTACAATGAAACATTTGCATCTTTGTGGGACCCATGAGTGGAGGCCCCACTCTCCTTCTATCTTGGTGGCATCTAGATGCTGGACGGTTCCAGCGTATTTGATGCTGAGAACATCCAATGTCTGGACGGTTCATTTTTTATTTAAATGGACAAGTAGGTGAGGTCTACGTGAGAGATCTACACTGTCAACCAGGTGGGCCGACTCATGGTGGGCCGAGAGCTTTGGATCAACGTAATCTTGGTGGTTTTTCCACCATCCAAATCTGTGGGATCTAATCAATAGGTTAGATGGAAAATAAACATCATGATGGGTCACAAAAGGTGGTCCACACTGTGATAATGTGTGGGGCACGCTCTCCAACAGCGTGGCCCACTTGTGGGCCCCATGATACCATTAAAATAAAAAGGGAAAGGAAAGAGTAACAAAGAGCATGGGAAGAAGGATCCGACCATCAAGGTGGCCCCCGCTACTATGGGGTCCACCATATACTCCATACATGCTCAAGGTGGGTCCCACCCTTGTGGGCCCACCAAAAATGGGATAACATAAAGAAAAGGGAGGGTTTTTATCCTCCCATGCACTCACAATGAAGATGGACGGTTAGATCGGCAATCGAACGGTTCACCAAGCTCCTCTCCACTCCTAATCTCCTCTAATCTCTCTTCTCTCTCTCTCTCTCTCTCTCTCTCTCTCTCTCTCTCTCTCTCTCTCTCTCTCTCTCTCTCTTCATCTTAACCTCTAGATCTCTTCCCAATTCTCTCTCAAGCTATCTCTTTTTCTCAAACCATCCTTCTTTCTCTCTAATTTTCTTTCTTTTCTCTCTCTCTCTCTCTCTTTCTCTTAATCTCTCCCTAATCTCTTTAACCTCTTTTCTCCTTACTATTTCTTACTAGGAAAAGTGGTGGAAATGGGAGATGATTTGGGACTTTGTGGTAAAACGTTTAGGATAGAGAGGGGATTAGGAAAAGATGGAGTGATAGAATGGGGAAAGGGAGAAGGAGAGAGGAGTGGCTTAGTATGGGCAAGAGTATGGGCTTCTTTGCCTAATGGGGAGAGAGAGGCGGCGGGTTGATTAATGGGTTGATTATTGATTGGACAACCTAGAATTTTGTGTAAGTGGGCGTGCATTGCACGACCCACCTCGAATTGTGCCAAAATGCAACTTCTAATCTTAGGGTACGCCCAGACGACGTTGGAATCATAGTACCTGCGCGGTCGCTAAGGTACAAGTCTCGGGGTGTCGCAGTACTAAAATAGGGTCGCGATCAAAACTCATTGATCTAGTCCACCTAGAACATGCCAGTATGTAGTTGAAGCATATGAAAGGTCTCACGAGGTTACAGGACTTTAAAAAATTGAAATCTAAAACCATTGCGCCTTTGCAAGTCAGCACTCCCGAAAAACCTCTCCTCCTACATCATTCGAACTAGGTCGTATACCGCCATGGTCAACCATAAAGAAGAAGTTCAACTCTTCCATGCATTTGATCTTGCAAGAGCTCAGCTGCATAACCGCAACAGGCAGAAGTCACACCAATCATCTAAGAATTGGAGCAAGGAGTCAAAGCAATGCAGGAGATGTTCCTACAATTCATCAAGCAAGCACAGGCAGCCACCTTAGCAGCAACCAAACCGGGCCATCTCAGCAGCAATCAGCTTCAAGGCTCTTTCCAACTTTCAATTTAAACCAAGTGCAACCGTTAGGATTCACACAAGATTTTTGGTACCATCTCAATGGAGATCTTCAGCCAGACAACCGTCTACCTTAAGGCATTTCTTCCAGTATCCTTCCACGAACGGGAGCCAATTCCAATCACATCTAGCAACCAGGAATCTGAGTCAATGTCAACATCATCATGCATCCGGAATTTCTTAGCAGTCACACTCACCCTTCACAGTTCCAGTCCAGCAAACTCCCTATAATGGGAGTAATTACTAGGTCTAACCTCCTCCAAGCAGGATTCATAGGAGCATCAGTGAGGCCAATTACTATGAGAGGGGGGCAGTCTAGATGGGGCCAGTGGTAAAATTCCTCTCATTCGATACATCTGAAATTGAATAAGTCGGAAAGAAAATACAAGAGATGAAGAGAAAGTTGTAGAAGCAATAGTGGGTGGATCTTCTATCCACCAAGTTTAGGGACCTCTGTCCCTTTCCTGATGCAAAGGTAACTTCGGGCTTTGAGGTGCCAAAATTTAAAAGTAACAATATGGGATGTCTTGTAGACCACCTTAGAGCATTCGGTGCAGAGCTTAATATCATGGCAGACAATAATGGAGCATTGATTCATTTGTTTCAGAAGTCCTTGAAAGGCGACGCGTTAGATTGGTACACGTCACTAGACTACTATCAAGTCAAGACTAGAGAACAACTTTCTCAAGCATTTGTTGATCACTTCGCATACAATCTTAATTAAACACCCTGAAGGGTGGACCTTGCTGCCTTAAGACAAGAGAATGATGAGTCATTATCAGCTTACATTGGACGGTGGTAGGTCATGGCCACCAAAATGAAGACACCCATCGACAATGAGGAGTAAAGTTTTATGATCATCCACTTGGCAAATTCGAGTATCTTTGGATACCTTTTCTCGTATCCGTATGCCAACTTTACCTAACTCATCCACGTTAGGAAACAAATTGAAGCCAAAATAGGGCTGAGATGATCTCCCCTTGATGGCCTCATCAGGCCTCTCTGGTACAATTGATAGTGGAAAGAAGGCCTACCAGATATGGGAATGGTGATGATGAAAATGTTGTTTTTCCCCCATTCAATGAAAGAGAATAATTGGTCACCTCTATCGAGGCACATCATTCCCCCATCAACAGGAACAACCATAATAGCAGCACCTGTAACACACCCGTACTTTCGATACTCGGGTGTTACCGAGTAACCCTACTTAGTATAAGTACAAACCTAGCTCAAGCGAACGTTCACATGCATTCCAATCAAAACCCGACCTTTGAAAGCGGTTCCCATCCATATATCAGGCTATCCATTTGTTATCCTTCTAGATGGACCGTCACATCATTTACCATTTTGAAATTGACACTTCCGCACCCAGATCCATTACTTCTTCGCTTCATGCTCCGTGCAACTATAGGTCCACCAGTTTGACAGATGCAATCAAACAAGGTAACCTCATATGTGATGTAGGTGTGAAGAACACTAGACTAAGGAGCGAGTACACTCCACATAAAAAATAAGTGACCCACTACACATCGAAAATAAGTGACCTAAGGACACATCAATGATACAGAACGAAGACATTCACGTCAATCCAAACCACCCAAATTGCAGGCCCGACTGTCGATGGACCATCATCCAAAAACCACATTGATCAGACGAACCCCACTGCCCAATCAATGGATGTCGCCTAGGGCGATTAAAACAAAATCCCTGGGAATCCTAATTCCATAGGCAAAATCTGACGGTAGGGATCAAGATTATCCAATCGATTCCATTCTTGGGCTAACGCACCATCCACAAAGCGGCCAACAATTTGGACAGTCTTGATCACAATAAATTATCCAATTGACCTTATAATGAATGCGGGGAAAAGAAGGAAAGAGGGAAATGCCAGTACCTACACGAAGAGTGGAGTATCCTTTGGAGTGCCCTTGAAGAGAATGAAAGATGGATCGGACAACAAGGGATGCAGGTAAGAGTCGACCTCGACCTCTCGATCTTCGACGATTGAGGGTACAATGGGAATATGGAGATTAAAGTGATTCCCTGAGAAATTCTCGTCTACAGGGGAGATTTTGTAACACACCCATACCTTTGATACATGGGTGTTACCCTTAATGACCCTGGTTATTGGGATTAAAGACGATTAAACAAGATAACTTAAACTTTACACATGTAGGTTGGGGCTCCCGTTCAACGATAAAGCCAACCACCACGATCCAAATGAGCCAAGTTGAACCCAACACCCGGAAGGTAAAACTCAGCAAATCCGTAGATTAAAGCAAGTTATGAATAAAATTTACTAAACCACCTTGACTCCATGCATTCACTGACCACCTTAGAATAATAAGTATGGCCAACCAAGAACTTGGAACCCCTTAAATCCCTGTTCCACCGTTGAAACAAAATCTCATACCCATCGGACCATTGGATCATGAGGAATGGGCCTAATAGCACCCCAAAAGGCATGGTACGGCCCACTTGAGCCTCACATATGCTCCAAACTGGGCTGGGACCCCTATATCAGGACCCCTAAGAGAATGGACGGTATAGATTTATCGTAAACATCACATCAAATCCCACACAAGGTGCGCATGTGCCTTGGACTATGGTGCACGATGTGCACTGGATAAGGAGGAGTGGTCAAATGGTTGTTGACCGACCATTTGTAAAAATAAGAGGAATTCCTTCCCGCCACTTTCAGCATTTGAAACTGTTGGGTTTCAAACCCCTGAGTGAGCCACCCCGACCATTTTCCGGGCAATCTAGACCGTCCATTTTTTCGGTGGGGCCCACCATAACAAAATCGTATAAGGAAGTGGCCCCCCAGAAAACAACGAAGGGAATCGATAACTGACCGTCCGTTATATCATGGATAAACAGGATCCGTAGAAGGCGATCGGATCGCTGGCGTAATGGGGTGAGCAGCGTCGGTTTACCTAGAGGGTTGCCGCCGTGCAAACGGCAGCCTATGAGAGCTCTCTCTCTCTCTCAAACCAAAAATAACCAAACCATGAGGAATTACAAATCGCATTTTCCGTTTCGGAAAAACAGAGGTAGGCACCGACGGCCGCTGCATAGGGATTTGCAGAGCAAACCTCAACCACTGAACCTCTCCTTTCCCTGCCTATAAATGGGGAGGTTTAGCTCTCTCAGATTCCACACAGAAAGGAAAGAGAAAGAAAAGGGAGAGAAAACAGAGAGAGGGAGAAAACAGAGAGAAAAAGTGAGCGTTGTGGTGAGCTTGGCACGCACTGCCCCAACTCAGTCCGTGAGAAACGGACCGAGGTGAGTCAGTGTGAGCCCACGACCACACCACTTGAGTGGGAGAGAGAAAGGAAAGAGAGAGAAAAGAGAGGAAGAAGGAGAAGGAGGTGGGTGTGTGCGTGTCAGCCCAAGCTCGGGTCGGACCCGACTGAAACAGGTAAAGCCTTCCCTCCACTTTTTAGAACTCTAAAATAAACCAAACGAAGGCTCCATCACACCTCAACCACACACGTTCATGGCTAAAAAGCACCCATCAGCAGGGACTGTACATATAGCCGAAGACAGGCTCTGTTTTGAAGCTGAAAGTAGCCTGCGTTCAGGCGCTGTTTTAAGGCCAAACCAGACTAAGTACAAGCTCTGTTTGTGGCCAAATAATGGCATGTATATGACCCTAGCAGGGGTCTGAAACCCAGTCCAGGAATAGCTCACAACACGAGCTCCGTCGAGCTGCAACACGGACTGATATCAGTCTAACGCTGAAGGTGAAAACGACCCTGTTTTGGGCCGTTCTTTGACGGTGAAAGTAGTAGCCACCGTGCCTCTGGTTGAGGGTTGAAGAACGGCCAAGGATGGGCCGTGATCGAGCAAAAATTGAGGCCGGAAATGGCCTCCAAAAATGGCTTGGCTGTGCATGTTGGCAGTGGAGGTATTAAACAGGCTTTGGGCCTCACCAAAGTTCAGCCGGGCCTCACCAACTTGCAGGTGGGCCTCACCAAATGGAGGAGAAAACCAGATGGGCCGCACCCTGCTGCGCTGACTGTGGGCCTCATACAGTGTACATGGACTGTATGTTCAGGCCGTCCATCTATGCACGTTGCCCTGGACCGTCCATCTATGAACGGTGTGTCCAGGCCGTCCATCAAGGGACGTCAGACCCTGGACGTTTTAAGAAAAAAAAAAAAAAGAGAAAAAGTATAAATATGTATATATAATACATGCACATAAATTTTATAATAATAAATAATATTATATTAGATGAAATACCACTATGCATATAAATGTGGGTCCCATACATATGGACCCACCTGTGGTGTGATTGGCTGGAGTACTCTCCAGTGAGTATAATATATAGTAAGACATTTTATGTGGCCCCACATCCACGTGGGACCCACCTGTTGCATGAGTGGCTGGAGTACCTCTAGTACAAGTAAATATAATAAAATATTATATGGGCTCCACATCCACGTGGGACCCACCAGTTATATATGTCACTACAAGAAGGTAGGTGTTTACCGGCGGTCAAACCGCCGGTAAAAGTCCCAAACACCGCCACCAAAGAATTTGCCGACAGTCAGCAAACTGCAGGGAAAGGCTCGGTCAGTAAAGGGTTTACCGATGGCTATAGAGTTTCCTGACGGTTTTTCTTACCGCCGCAATAGGGGGAACTTAACTGGCAATGGGCACCCTTTGCCAACAATCAGCAGATGGGTTCCGCTCGTCGTGGCATCCATGGGCACTATTGCAGGACACTTCGTTGTGATTTTGTGTATGGTACATTCGTGGGGCCTTCTAATGATAAACGGCTCAGATCATTATACACATATGCCACGTGTGTGGTACAAACATGCAGATTTACCATCGAGGTGGAAAATTAGAACCGTACATTAATTTAAATTAATTGTGGGACCCCCCATGAATAGATCACCATCTCAAAAACAGATGGAGTGGATAGATCCTAAACAATGATCAATGGAAATTTTTTAGTTGAATTCAGGCCGTTGACTATTTTCATTACAACCGTCCATTAAATGTCCACCAAATATTACAACGGCCTGAAGCACCCCTACTGTAAAAATACACGAGGTTACAGCCCTACTTGTCTATACTCCAGCACACGTGCAGGTAGACACATATGCATGAAATCTGAGATTTCGAAGACATGGGACACACCGTTCAGATCATCTGGCACAAAAATATCCGACCATCCCATAATATCTCTGCAAATAACCTGCATAAAAGACTGGTCAATGCATTGAGCACCTACAAAAGAAAGCACATTTTACTGTTTTAAGTTAAATGAACCATTTCAAGAAATTACAAGTTACTAAGGAAATATTATAATCCAACACCCAAATTTTCTAGAACTACCTCTCCAACTGATTTTACACAATACTACTTGAGACCTCTTTTAACTGCCATGAAAGTCCATTCAGCAGAAACAAAACTTAGAGAAATATTGACAATCTCCTGGTCCAAGAAAAAATTTATATCTATGCTTGGCCATTGATAGGACTTCCGATGATAACAAATGCAGGGTTAGAAAAAGGTCCAACTAACACTCTACATTCAGGGGGTAAAATTCCTCCAATCGCAGCTACAATCATCCAACATCTATGGTTTTTGAGGTACGGCCCACCCATGGTCGGTCCTAATGGAAGAATGGTTCAGACCATGTATACATAGAGTACTTCATAATTAACTTATATGTATGTGTTTAATACTGTAATCTATCCCATAATGATTGTATGAGGAGTTGTGTTTAATGCTAATCTAGCCCATAATGATTGTATGAGGAGTTGCTTCCAAGTAAATTTTGAAAACAACTGTGGGCTCTTCTTCATACACGGCACAAAAAAACTGCTAGAAAATTTACTTTAGGTTCAACGTACCATAGTCATCGATTGGAGCATCATAGTCATAGCTTGTGGCAATAAAAGGCCCACCAGCTGTTAGCCAAAATTTGTTCCCCCATGGTACTGATTGCACACAGAAAGAAAATATAGTCACGTTTCTGAGTTCTCAATCCGCCATGAACTTAATTTTCAATTGAGTCGGTCAGATATCAACATGCACCAATTGGTTTGGTTTGGTAAACACAGACAAAGTCTAACCATATAGTAATTAATGAATGATCTGCCCTTCTGTATAAATCTTGCAATTGAAAACGCTAAATCTTCAACTGGTCGGTGTGGAACTGCACCACCAAACTCTGTATACCTACAATTGCAACAAGGACTGGGCGATGAGCTGGGGAAAGAATTAAAAGTTGCTGAGCTTTTACAAATTTAAAATTTCATACCTTGTCAGGAGAAGGTTCATGGCCGTTCCAAAAAACATTTGTCTGGATAACATCCAAGCCTCCATCTTTGGCCTTCTGAATAAGGCCAGGCCACATCTAAAAAACCCCCAAAAATCAGAGAGAGAAATTATGGAAATGTAGAGAAGTGAAGAATCTAAGGACACCCACCAACCACATTTTGAGAAAGAAAAAAAAAAAAAAAAAACCTGGAGTTTTTACCTCAGGAACACTTCTCGGGTAGTGAATGGAACCGGAAATGAGAATCCTTCTCTGCCCATTTACGATTATAGCCTTACGGTCATATGTCACAGAGCTTGTGGCTGAGGGCAGAAAGATAAATAACAGCAAGGTGGTGCTCAAGAACAGCAACAATCTATCTCTGCTGCTGCTGCTGCTCCAATGTACTTGGTGGGTTGAGACAATACTTTTACTAAAGAATGACCTGTTACAAGTTAATAAAATCATTAGATGGGTTGAGACAAGACTCTTACTAAAGAATGATCTGTTACAAGTTCTAGGAAACTGTGGGAAAGGAGAATGATCTGTTACAAGTCAGGAGTTAAGCTAAGTATCTAAGCATATCCATTACAATAGCAAACAATAAAAGATTGAATATTGATTAGAAATTAAAAATTAAAAATTAAAAAGCTATAAAAGATTGCAACTAATCAATGAAAAAATAAACATAAAAATTTTCAGCTATAGCAAAGAGAACAATGTGAATAGGAAGTTTCAGTCTGTTACATGTGTTGCTAATGAGGAATATCATATATTAATGGAAAGCCACCTAACCTTATCTGTTTTGGACTTAGATGACTAGCGCACCAAAATGAGGTTGTTCAGATGTACTCGTAAATAGAGCTGCAAATATCCTGTTTAATCAAGAAGATAATAACCTAGTACCAAAAAAAAAAAAAAAAAATCTGTCATAACACATGCAAATACATCTGTCTGACTGTCAATGATAAAATAAGGATTCAGATTAGATATTCAAAAGAATCCCATTCCCAGCATACCACTAAAACAAGAATCATTGCAAGCATTTCAGTTTCTAAATAACTTGAAACAATCAGAAGAAAAGAGCTTTATCAAGATCAAGAAGAGCTATCTGAAAAACTCCTGAACTCAAAATGGTTATTTAATGATCTGATAGCTATCTGAAAGCAAGGGACTCTCTTCTAATTGGCAATAGTTGTCTATTATCTTAATGGATAACTTTCCTTCTTTCAATTAATTTTCAATAAAAATTTCAGCATTCTAAAAAGATCTTGAGAGTTTCAATGGAAGATTTTCATGTGGAACAGTGGAAGCAACTCATGAGACAGTGGATTATTTGTAAAGCTATTTATTTGCCTACGAGAAAAACTCATGTAGAGAGTGTCATTCCCTATATCAAGCATGCTCTTGACATTCTTTATGCATGTATTGTTTTATTATTGGTATGTGTGTGCATGTATTTGTTCTATTTGAGAACTCATCACCTGTTTGTTGAAAAAGGAAAGGGTTGTAGCACACCAGTAAAGGTCTTCCTTGAGTGCTAATTTCATGCTAGATTACAAGATAACAACAAACTGTAGAAGGCATGCAACAGCCATTGCGTGAAGCCACACCTTGATATAAAACAGAAAGGGGGCCCGAACCCCTACTCTATAGACATACCTCCGCCGGCACACCCCTGACTTTTACAATCCACCCTCCTAACAGCCCTATAGCACACAACATACAGTAATAAGACAACCACCCATAAATCCATACATACAGCAAACACCAACCTTGTGAGCCCAAACATCCAGCCTCTAGTCTTCTACACAACTGCAGAGCAGCCAAACTACAAACATACCCACATGGTGGTGCATGATATGGAAACCTCTATAATACCTTTGAAATAGCCCATAAGCTGAAGTAAACTATGTACTCATCGCTTGTCATCAATCACGTCGAAATCATGAATTCCTCAATCGCGTAGGATTCACATCAACTCTCGAGACCATGCTATGAAACCAAAGATATTAATCAATCATATGCTTCTTATGATTACGAAAACTAGATAAAATCAACTCAATGAGGGATTTTAAGAGGTTTTAACCTCTTCCTGTTATCAGCAATGTCATCTATGAGAAAAACTACATATGAATCAGAGAATCATGTTAAATGGAACAAAGGGAAAGAGACATCAGGAGTGATAGCTTACACAAATTCATCTCAATCACAGTCAAATGGTTGGGAAGATTCATTTGGGAGAAAGTTATACTCTGTACTCGATGCCCTTGACCTACACGCAAACATAGATTTATGCCTAATTGAGAAGATAATGTCATCAATTAGTTTTTGTTTCTCTAGTCTTGACTAGAAGATTGTTGGATTCTTTCCCACAATCTTTTTCTTTTCTTGATCTATTTACATTCCCTTTGTGGTTGCATCATCATATCATTTAACTTCACCAACTCCTAGGTAATTACAGTTTGAGCCAAATAATAGTAAAATCAAATGAAGAAACCTGTGCTCCACAGTAGGTAATATGAATCCTAGAAACAATAGTGCACTTTTCGATTAGACAGCTTAGAATGCAAGCGTTGGCATTACTAGCTAGGTTTTATTGCAATCATAGTTCCTTCTTACTATGATGCAACAACGAGCTGCATGTTCATTTATTTCCCTACCTTTAATGTTTTGAGCTGCATTACATGACCAAGAATACTCATGAGGTGATTAATCAACTCTTCTGATATTATTCCTCGGTTTGACTGTTGCAACCATGGAAACAAAATGCTTCAATTTCTCCCATGAACACCATTTGTTTCTCAACTAAAACTGAAAGGAGATACAATTTCACAAATGTTACCAAGTACCAAAGGCATTATCTTTTTTTTTTTTTTTTTTTTTCAATTTCTCTGTCTTTTCTCTACATCTTCTGTTTCCAAGGAAAGCAATTCTCTGTTTTCAAGGAAAGCAATTCTGCAGAATTAGATTGTTCATCTGCAGAGAATAATACATTTTCTTTAAAAACAGGGGATGTCTCATTACAAAGTATGACAACTAAACATATTACCGAGTTCAGAACTCAAACCCAAAACGACATCACATTTCTCAATAGCAGGTATTGTACTGTGCTCAAGCTGAGAGTTTGTATACGTGAGGCCCATGGTTCAGTGATCCACACCGTTAATATTGTTGGTCAATGTGGACAACCATGCACCAAAATGTCCCAAATGGTTAGAAATCCTAAGTCTTCAATAGGTGGACATTACAACAACCATGTTTCAGTAGTTCTCATGGAAAACATCATAGAACAATTTTTATTATTTCCTTGCTTTTCCTTTGGATTCACATACCCAAACATGTCTTTAAGGAAGAAATACAAAAACAGTTCACATTTAGCCAAAAAAAAAAAAAGAAGAAGAAGAAGAAGAAGAAGAAGAAGAAGAAGAAAAAAGGGCCAAATATTCTATAGCTACAATCTTCACATCTATGTGATATTTGGTGAATGTGTCGTTGACAATAGGGTCCATTAAATTACATCCTATTTTTTTTTGGAAAGGTGACAAATAAGTCCCATCAACTCAACGGTATGGATCAATGAACCATGGGCCTCGCTCATGCAAACCAGAAACCTAAATGTACATTGCAAACTCTTGGACAATCATTCTATGACAACCCTTTCAAGGATAGCCAACAGTTCAGAGAACCCACTGAATTCATACTATGAATGCAACCCCTTTTAATGTGCCAAAAATACAGTGGAGCCATAGAAATCCCAAGGAACCCCAACAGTATTCTCATTCAAAGAAAAGGGAGATTTATGTAGTAGAGCTGATCAAACTTGAATATGGCAGAGCCAACTCACCAAAGTAAACATGGCAGGGTGATTGGATGATTTCAAACTACACTTAGATTGGATATCCATCTGCATTCATAGATGAAGATGAAGCAGCAGAAAGCAGAAGTTCTTAAATAGTAATATCTAGAATTCTAGCATATGTTTATTACTGTGAAATTGAAAAAATAAAAAATAAAAAATTGCCAATAGAATAAGACTAAGCTGAACCTGAATCTGCTCTGGGAACCTCAGCTGGAGATCCAGGCCATTCAACAACACTCTTCACTTTATGTTGTCTCATCCACCATACACATAGCACACATTCATGTGAAAACAGACCAATGAAATTATATAGCCCTCATTTTGACTTTTGACCATAGTTCAAAAGTCAAACTGACATAATCGTCTTGGCCATTTGATCGAATAGATGACTGAAAACAAAAATGGTCAACAAGGGAAAATTCCCTAGTCATTGTGAATTTATGTGTTGGTCCACCAAAGAAGGGTCAAGTAGATGGATGATACAATGGGTTCATCCAACCATACAACGATTTGTGTCCCATTTACAGAGAGTTGAAACGCAAGACCTCTAGCATGATTAACACAAGAACATTCTTGGTTGAGGCATTTCCTCAAACAATTAGCATGCAGATTTTCATATAAAAATAATGAAATGCTCTAGTGAAATAAAAATAGAAATTCATATTATTTTCTTACTTTCTTGATCAGTTACAAAACTTTCATATGATTACATTAACTTCATGTAACTATCAGCAGTGAAATGAAAATGATAAGGGGAAAGAAGTCTCACCAAATTAGTTCACAAGAAGAGGAAATGCAAGTTACGAATTCAACGCCACCACATCTTAATAATCACCTCCATCACTGAAGAATGTATGTCGAATCTCATCTAAAAGCCCTAAACCTAGGAGGGAGAAAGAGAGGGAAGGGAAGGGAAGGGAAGGGAAGGGAAGGGAAAAGCCCTAAACTGCAGAGGGGTTTAGATCTGTACCAGTTTGCAGTGAGTAAAAGGACCAGATCTGGCCAGAGGATGGAAGAGAGAGAGAGAGAGAGAGAGAGAGAGAGAGAGAGAGAGATGAAGGTTCTCGAAGCGGGAGGGCGGGGACGGGGGCCAAGAGAGAGATCGAGCAGAGACGGAGAGGTGCAGAGAGAGATCGAGCAGAGACGGAGAGGTGCAGAGAGAGAGAGAGAGAGAGGAGAGAGAGAGAGAGAGAGAGCACGCGAGAGGGAGAGGGAGAGGGAGAGGGAGAAGGAGAGTGTGCGAGAGGGAGAGGGAAAGAGAGCGAGAGGCAGTGGAGAGCGAGAGACGGTGCAAATGCTATGGCTTTTTCTTTTATTTTGAATATAAAGGGTCACTCTGCCCGCAGCCGTTAAAATGGGCTGCGGGTAAAGGGTAAGCCCATCGGTTGGCTAAGCCTAACTTTGTTGTAGTGTGTGCTTATATAAATATATAATATATACGTATCCTACATGGGCCACATCACGTGGGAGAGCATCACTGATGGATGTGTTCCATCCCAGTCATCTATCCATTTGACGAGCTCGTCCATACGACGGTAGACCACATACATGGACCTCACCCTGATATATATGATTCATCCAAACCGTCCATCTGGGTAGTAGTACCCCCCCACCGTGATATAAGTGTTTTATCTGCACGGTCTGTGCAGTGGAATTCCACCATAGTATAAGTGTTTTGTCTGCACCATTTGTGTAGTGGGTCCCTACCTGATATAGGTATTTTATTGGCACCGTCCATATAACAGTAGGCCCTACCATTGATACATATGTTCTTCATCCACACCATCCCGATTGTGTTGGACAATGTTGGGACAGTGCTGAACTTTATTTGAACAAGCACTGGATTACCTAAACCACATTTAGACGGTGCTGGTTCACGTGAACTATATTTAAACAACACCAATTTACATGAGCTATATTGGGAAGTGCTAACCACCATTAAGAAGCCATGTGCCCCAAAAGATGGTAATGTACCATGACACACGCGTTACACTTACAACCATTGAAGAAATTTCTTTGTGTGTAACCCAAACACATCCACGGGACCCACCTAATACATATTGGGTCCATATATGAGGACCTGTCCAACCACTGGTAAGGATGAGCTTGAGCCCTGTTGGACCACCTTGATTGGATAAATACATGGTGGGCCTAACACAAGCCTAAAAGGCCTTATTGTTGCATTCCTTTGAACTTTTTGTTGTTAGTTGTACAAAGCCGTAGAAATACCTGATAAATATAAACTATAATTTTAGGAGATTCCTTGAGTGACATTGGGCCGCAGGAAGACTTGGATGGAGTTCGTGAACAATACCCTACAGGTGATGACTTTCCCTTTGAGCTTTCCGTTTCCAAACTAGCTAAACATAGTTTGTACTAGATTGTCATCATAAATTTAGGGTTGTTGTGTTCATTACAAATATCAAATTTTGATTCCATATGATAGGCTCACATGCTAGCTAACCCTTGAAAAATTATTACTATTCACGTGTCTTGGTAATATATCGTCGATCATCATTATTTAAAATTTTGATGTCTCCTTGCATGTTTTATTTAAAGTCATATGTTGTCACATGTTAACATGATTATCTTTTTATATAATCTCATAATGCTACATGTAGAGGATTCCATAATTGTATGCAAGCCACACTTGGGATGTAATTAGACGGAATGGGTGGGAAAATAGGACCCTTGAACTAGTGTCATTTTTTTATCAATGGATCTTATTAAAGCATCCCAAGGTGGAGAACCTCATGAGCCGAGGATGGTGGTCATGGGACACTATGCTCAGCTGTCGGTGTACGCTGGGTGACGAGCCACCCATAGTGAACACTGAGTTTACTTAAATTAGTTGATTGTAACTGGAATAATAATGGATTGGTTAATTATGCATCCATAACATATTGGCGATGACGGGTGGCTAGTTCTAGATGTTGTAGCACGTGCCCTTGGAATCATCGGGGTATCGTTTCGATAGCTCCCAGACCATCGACTATCGATCCACTGTTCCGACTAGACGATCATTCCCAGGTCGATGATTGCATGGGTGACGAGCCCAAGTCCGACTGGATGAACATCCCCAGGTCGATGTGCATTCATACATCCATGCATCTAATAAGACTGTATATTGCCTATTTTAGACTATTGTTTTGTTTTCCTTTAAACTATGCTTGCAAAGGCGACGATGTGTAATCTTGAGGGGAATTCATACTGAGCTAGCCACTCATTCATCAACTATCCAACTGTACAGAGTATGCAGGGATGGATGTAGAGAATGACGGTGCCGGCCTTGATGGCGCGACCGTGGAGCCCGAGGAAGAGTACTATGATGACGAGCCGTAACAAGAAGCAGCAGCGTATTTCGAGATTAATCAGTAGTTCGATATTTTAATTTCAGTGATTTAGAATTTTGTAACTAAGACCCCCAGCTGAGTGGGTCAAATATTTGGGCTCACATGATTATCTATGCTTCATTTTGATATCGCACTCTGAGTTCGTATTTCCGCTGGTTCTCTGATTTATAAATTCCCGAATTTCTGAAGCGAGTCTCATACTCAGGTTTTAGAAATCGGGGCGTTACAATTTTGATACCATTCATGGGTGATTTTGGGGGGATTTGAAGGGATGGAGAAGAGTTTGGAAGAAGAAGAAGAAGAAGAAGAAGAAGAAGAGATTTTTAGAGCGGAGAAAATGGGAGTTGCTGAAGCGGTAGCCATGGAGAGAGAGAGAGAGAGAGAGAGAGAGAGAGAGAGAGAGAGAGAGAGTTGGGGCAGGGATAAAATTGCCTAAAAGATACGTTAGGTTTTGTCATGTTGTATTTATATGGATTTTTTTGCCAGCACCCAGCATTAGTTAGCGCTGGCAAAGGATTCCCTCCAGCGTCGCATTTGCCCTGTTTTCTTGTAGTGATCGAAGTGACAGTAGAGATGATGATTCTAAGTAATTATACCATTAACACATTGAAAAATGCGATTGATGATGAATCAACGGTGAGATCAACCCATACTTCTTATGTTGCATGCATGATGAAAGATCAACGTTCAGATTTGTGAGACCAGTAGGGACTGTTCACCACAATGACAAAATATCGAAATAGCCACATGAAAAACATCCCACAGAATGATCCAATGCAATGGAAACTTCTAAAGTAGAGCAAACTACACCAACTTTTGTCAAGAACATTAATTCAAAATCGAGGCTGAATTTTATCTGAACCATGAAGAGTGATGATGATATCTAGACCATCCTTGCTGATCGTCCAAATCAAATGAAGAACACCTAATGCATCGGTTCGACAATCAAAATTGATCCAATGGACAAGATCGATCAAAGAGGTCCACATTCTTGCTATAAATCACGAGATCTGGACGGTTCATGCAAAATATCCAGGCCATCATGACACCTGCAGCAAACGTGAAGGTGGAATGCATGAGCATGTTCACCACACGTGAATGATTTTGCGACTGTTACTCTTTTTCTTTTTCTTTTTTATAACGCAGACTTGTGACTGTTACTTTTTTATTTTTTATTTTTTAACACACTCTCACACCCACACGCTTTGGATTCTTGGACTCATCACCTCAGATTCAGACAGTTCATCTCGTAATCATGATCCACGAGCCATTGTTCTGCAGTATCAAACAAATTAGACCCCGATCTTGAATTTTAGCCCAATCAGACCTTTTATCCCTCATTTCAACCAAATTAGATTTTTGATCTTCGATGGCGCAACATTTGACTTGGCATAATTAGACCATTGATCTTCAATATCATTCAAATTAGGCCATTGGACTTCGTCATTAATCCAAACATACCGTTCATGGTCAATAATGGCCCAATCAAACTGTTGATCATTAATTTTACAGAATCGGACATTTCATCTCCAATTTTTCCTATAAGCCACTTGTCATTTATATTGATCCATTCCAACCATTGATCCTCAATATCGTTCCAATCAGATCATTGATCTTTAATATCGGCTTAGTGAAACCATTCATTTTCAATTTTGACCAATCACTAATTTTTATTATTCACCTTGTGTTGTCTGCCTTTGACCATCAATCCCTCCTAAAAAATAATATTGGCCTGATAATCTTTAACCATCAAATAAATGGCGGAGGGATGAGAAAGCAAAAGTGGGCCCTACTGAGGATCCAACAATATATGGGTACAATTTTTCTATATAACTAAATAAGAAAATGATATAAGCCCATACCAATTACAATCTTAAGTGTAATAATTAAAAGGTATTGCATTTGAAATTGAATGTACTATTGACTTCTAAATATAATAAGATAATACATTAAAAGGAGATTCTACCCAAAAACTCTTGGGAGATTTTATTTTTATTTATTTATTTTTTTTTTTTTTAAAACACGCCCACTCACGAGGTAGAGGGATTTCACCACCTATGGGTACTCAAACCCTACACCTCTGTGTTCAAACTCTTGGGAGACTATGATATTCCCTTAACATGTTTTGACTCTCCATATTTACGGAAAAAAAAGAAAAGAAAAGCAGAGGGATGAGCCAGCAAAAGTGGGCCCTATGGATTATCCAAACAATATATGGGTGCAATTTTACTATATAAATAATGGATAACCAAATAAGAAAATAGTATAGGCCCATGCCAATTACAATCTTAAGTGGAATAATTAAAAAGGCATTGCATTTGAAATTGAATGCACTATTGACTTCTAAATATAATAAGATAATACATTAAAGGAGTTTTTACTCAAAAAACTCTTGGGAGACTTTTTTTTTTTTTTTTTCTCACACACACACCCCACACCCACTTACACACACATACTCCCACACTCATGCCGTAGTAGGATTTCACCACCTATGGGTACTCGAACTCCAAACCTCGTGTTGAAACTCTTGAGAGACTATGATATTCCTTAACATGTTTAGACTCTCCATATTTATGAAAAATGTTCCTTTAATGGTATAGATGAAAGCTGAAAAGTTAAAATTACTCTGAATGAGGGGATTTTGGGGTGATTTCGTAGAACCAAAATCCTTGCCTTTCCCCAATGCAGAGCTAGAGAAATAAATGTATAGGTTGGGGCTGTACATCTATTTTTTATTATCAATAATATTGGTAGAGGTGTTTCCTGTTTTTTTTTTTTTTTTTTTTTTTTTAAAAAAAAAGCAGCTATGTTGTTCCTAACTTTTTGTATTTCTGAAAATTCGATCCGGTCACTAGTTGCATTACCTAATTTAAGGTGATTTAGGTGAATCATATGATAGGAAACAATGCCCACCCTCCAAACTGTTTCCCTCCATGTGAATCACATTAATCATGGATTATCTTGATTCTTTAGCCCTAGCACTAAATGTTTTTAGTGGATTCCACTGGTAGTAGTGGATTTCTTATAATCTTCACGGTGCGCCTGGTAAAAAAATCAATGTTGGACATTTCTCCCAACTATTTCGTCTAGTGAGGCCCATCTAAATCATAAGTCAGGAGTATATTGTTTTGTCTTACGCCTAATGTGGGATTACATAACTAATAGTCAGAGTTGATTTCACATATACATTGTATGGGCCTCGGCGTAACTCCCATAAGGTTTTTTTTTTTTTTTAAAAAAAATATACGAAAGCCAAATCTTTTTGAACAGTTGTAGAAAGGATGCCAGATCCGAAGTCTGAATTTGAAATATGAATCTAAAGTTTGAATATGAAGTCGGAAAACTATTAGTGAATCTAGAACAACCAGTTTGTTAACTAACGTCTGAAATATTTGAAATATGTTAATTTGACACATTTACCCATATGAAACAATCATGATTGAATCCGTATCATTAAAAACTTCATGGATTTCACTGAAATGTTTATTTTCCATCCTACTTGTTGATAAGGTCACAAAAAGTTAGATGAAGAGAAGACACAAATATCATCTTGATCCAAAGCTTTTGTGGCCCACGAGAAATTTTAAATGGTTAATCACCAATGTTTCCTATACTATGGTCCATCTAAAATTTGGAGTTCCTTTATTTTTTGGATCATGCCCTAATATGACCTTTCAATATGGATGGATAGTCTAAATGTAGTCGCATACATTACTGATGTAGAGCGGGTCGCGAATAGTTTCATGGCCAAGATGGACCAAAAAAGGCTCAATTGAAAGTGGAGGTGATCCGTCAAAACTTAAAATAGATGTATCTCGCAAACCAGAATGAGCTATGACGTACCATATATGATTTTGGGGTAGGAGGAGCTACTTTAGCCGAATTTGCAAAATACCATTAGATCGACGGTCGAATTCCTGTTTTAATTTCGTTTTTACTATTTATAGTAAGTTTTAATTTGAGTATAACTCTTCATCCGTTGGGCTTTAGGAGTTGCGCCCAACATTAAAAGTTTTTAGAATAGTTAGGGGAACATCATGGTTCAGCCAAACAGGACACTTACTATTTTTGGTTGAAAACCATGCGTACTAGTAGGAATCACAACCGTCTATAAATAGTAAGTTTATTATTTATAGTAACTCGCGATTTCTAGGAGTTTTAGTTGTAATTTAATTCTGAAACTTCTTCCATGTCTCAGTATCCCTATTTAAAGAGTGTAAACTCATTTATTCATTCATCAATCAATTTACAATTTTTCAGAATATTCTTTCTATTTTCTTATTTTTTTTCCTCGTGGATTCGAGAAGTCTCTATAAGGAGTCTAGAGAAGCTTTGTGGATTTGAAGTAGTTATCCTTGAGGAAGATGGTGATCGACCTCATCAAGTTCATCCCTGCGTCAATTGGTATCAGAGCGAGGATTCCTCTCGGGTCAATGGAAAACAACGAAGGTATGAACTAAAATCCTATGGACGATTATTCAGGGATTCATTATCTTTCGGAAAGAATGGAAGCTTTCCACTGGGAGAGTCTGTTGACCATGCAAGAGTTGCAGGCAACCCTCGACCGTCTTGCCGATGTGTTATTTCTGCCCTAAGCCCTAGGCGATAATCAACCACATGTAGTTATTGTACGACACAACCCCGACATCTGTAGAGCACTACCTGTGGTGAATCGTAGGGCTACACCAGATGATTCAAGCTCTAGCGACAAGGACATTGATGAAGGCTTTGCCTGACGATAAATCCATGGAGGTAATCGTTTATATCGTGCTAAAAGAGACTATTGAGGTAAGACCGAACTTCCTAGTTTTAAAGATTTATTACGCATAGAAGATTTCCTCGACTGGTTACTCGAAGTAGAATGATTTTTATTACATGGATGTGCCAGAGCATAAAAAGGTAAAATTGGTAGCGTTTAAATTAAAATCTGGTACTTTTGCATGGTGGGAACAATTATAACTCCCACGTGCCCGACATAATAAGGCATCGATCTCATCATGGCCATGGATGAGACGCCTTCTTAGGTCACGATTCCTTCCTAGTGATTACGAACAGGTATTGTTCCAGTAATACTAAAACTGCCGACAGAGGAATCAAACTATCACAGACTACACCGAAGAATTCCAGCGGTTGGCAACGCGAAACGATCTATCAAAAACTGAATCACAGAAGGTATCACGATTTATAGGCGGGTACCGTTGATGCACCCTATTGGTACCGTTGATGAAGCGGTTCAATTGGCCGGTAGGGGCAAAAACACAACTTGCATGAATTCCTACTTGGCCTTATCCTTCAACTCGACTCCCCATGACAGGTCCCACGTAGGATCCAGTGCTGGTACGGGGAAAAGAACTAGTAGGAGGATGTCCTCAACCTTCTGTAATCGTAAACCGTGATATGGGGAGCGACTCATCTAGGCCTCAACGTGTAGCACCCACAACATCGGGCCTAAGTAGGATTCCAAATCCTTACATTCGGCCAATGCCGGACAATTGTTATAGATGTGGTTAACCAGGCTACTTATCAAACATTTATCCTTAATACCCTATAACCCACTTGACCATAAATGAAGGGGGCACTGAAGGTGAGCCCGCAAAAGAAGACCCTAGCTTTGATGAAAATGAATAAGCCACTTAGGAAGGAGCAGATGACGAAGAATGGATGGGTGAGGATCGTGACGAATCTCTAGTCGTGAGGTGACTACTATACACCTCACGGAAGGAATTACATCTACAACGACACAATATATTTCATATACAGTGCACCGTCAATGGTAAGGTTTGTGATATAATCATAGACAGTGGTAATAGTAAGAACATCATCTCAAAAGTGATAGTGGACAAGTTGTAGCTACCAACGACAAAATATTCTTCCTCGTACTCAATTGGTGAGATAAAAAAAAGGTGAAAGAGACCAAGGTAACTAAATAATGCACTGTCTCGTTTTGAATTGGTAAAACTTATAAGGATCATATACTTTGTGATATGGTTGACATGGAAGCATGTCATTTATTACTCGGTCGACTGTGGCAATCTGACCGTGATGCGACCCACCGAGGACGAGACAATGTTTACGTCTTCGTTAAGGATGATCGAAAGATAATCCTTGCTCCTATGGCACTAGAGAACCGCCTTGAAGCTTTTAAAGTAGAGAGGAGTTTCCTCCTGGCCATTTGGGATTTCATGGAGGAATCCAAGGAAACTGGCGAGGTATACGCCGTACTGGTGAAGGGTGAGGAATCAAAACCCTCAAATATTCCTCCAAGTTTAAAGTTATTGCTAAACGAATTCAATAAAGTATGGCCCAAAGATTTACCCGATGGATTGCCCCCCTTGAAGGACATCCAACATCACGTAGACCTTGTCCCTGGGGCTAGTCTGCCCAACCACCATCACTATCGGATGAGTGTAAAAGAGTGTAAGATACTTCAAAGGTAGGTGATGAATTGATCCGTAAGGGTCTTTTGAGAGAGAGTATGAACCAATTTTCGTGCCAACATTGTTAATGCCAAAAAAAGATGGGACCCGGTGCATGTGTGTCAACAGTCCGGCAATCAACAAAATTACCATAAAATATCGGTTCCCAATACCGTGGTTGGACGACATACTCAATATGCTAGAAGGGGCTAAGGTATTCTCTAAGCTAGAACTGAGGAGAGGGTATCATCATATTCGTATGACCCGATGATGAGTAGAAAACGACATTCAAGACAAAGGAATGGTTGTATGAGTGGTTTGTCATACCTTTCTGTCTATCGAACGCACCAACACGTTTATATGTTTGATGACTCAAGTACTAAAACTGTTCACTAACCGATTTGTAGTAGCACATTTTGATGACATCCTGAAATATAGCCAAGATAAGACAGAGCACAAGGAACATCTTAGGTGGGTGTTATAGGTCCTACAAGTTAACAAGTTGTACCTTAATTTGAAGAAGTGTAGTTTTTTAATGGACAACCTATTGTTCTTAGGATTTATTATAACGTCCACGGGCATTCATGTAGATGATGAAAAGATGTGAGCCATTAGGGAATGGCTGATCCTAACAAACATTCATGAAGTGAGGAGTTTCCACGGGTTAGCGACCTTCTATCATCAATTTGTGCAAAATTTTAACACGATAGTCACACCTATTACAAATTGTATAAAAAAGGGACCGTTTTAGTGGATCGATGAGGCTGACAAGAGTTTTCATGAGATCAAGCATCAGTTGTCCACAACACTGGTCTTGGTTCTTCCTAATTTTGATAAGTTGTTTAAGGTTGAGTGTGATGCTTTGTATGTCAGAATCGGAGGAGTATTATCACAGGAAGGCAGGCCGGTAGTTTTCTACAACGAGAACCTCAGCGAAGCCCAAAAGAAGCGGTCGACATATGAGCTTAAGTTGTACGCAGTTGTTCAGGCGCTGCGACATTGACAACATTATCTGATTCAAAGAGAGTTTGTTATGTAAACGGAACATCAAGTATTAAAGTTTATTAATAGTCAGACTAACGTGAATCGTGTGCATGTTAGATGAGTTGCATTTTTAGGAATTCACATTCGTTCTAAAGCACAAGTTAGGGTAAAGAACAAGGTGGATGATGCACTTAGCCGTTGTGCATCATTACTTGTTACAATAAGCAATGAGGTGGTCGTCTTCGACTGTCTCAAGGAGTTGTATGCTAAGGACAGGATGATTTTCTCTTCAAAGGGAATCGATTGTGCATCCCCCAAAGTTCTCTGAGGGAGCAAATTATTTAGGAGCTACATGGAGGTGGCCTTGGTGGACATGTTGGGTCAAACAAGACCCGAACTCTTGTGGAGGAGTGGTATTACTGGCCACAATTGGTACGTGATGTGGGAAAAGCAGTGGAACGTTGTCATATTTGTTAGACTTCCAAGGGATAATATCATAATATAAGCCTCTACACCCCATTACTTATGCCTAACAACCCATGGAAGGATTTATCTATGGCCTTCGTGCTGAAAGTGCCCTGGTTTGTCAAGTTACGTGAGTGGTAGGTCAGACTGCCTACAGAGCTCGATAGGAAGATCAATTCAAGCGTCTGCCTCAACCGGATGTGTACAAGCTCGTCACAGGTGAATCTAAAGTCTCACATCCCATGACCCAAAACACCAGGTAAAGAAAAACCCTTAAAAACGAGTTAGAAATCATAGGGTTTTAGGGTGAGAAAACTTTTTGCAAAATAGAAAAATCTCTAAGTTTTTCTCGCCTTGTCGATTTTATCGAAGCACCCTCGATATGATCGACCTGCACTGTCGATGTCCTCGATACCTTAACGATATTATCAATGAAAGGACCAAAAGTGTCCAGCAACTAAATATTCATCTGGACGGATTTATCGATGTATCGATGCACCTATCGATATCATCGATATATGCACTAAATATGTCCAACAACTTCACAACATATCTGGACGAATTATCGATGTATCGATACACATATCGATATCATCGATATTCAAAACTTGAGTCCATCGAGAGTGGCTCGATAAGATCGACAGCCAGACTTCCGGCGCCCTTGTTTTTTAATGAAAATCTCAAATTCCTTCGATATATCGATGTCCGTTCAATATGATCTGAATTCAAATATCGATAAGATCGGAGGTCCATTGATGATATCGATCGAGGACGCGCATTTCTTATAGCAGATATTTCAGGTCATTTTTTAACTATTATTGGGGGGCCTTCGATAGAATCGATATTCAAATATCGATGATATCGACACCAGGTCGATTGTATCGAATAAAGACATAAATCGTCCAGCAAGCTTAAAGTTAAATCCGCTGGATTTATCGATGCATCGACTCTAATCTCGATATCATCGACATTCAAATTTCGATGATCTCGACGGTTCCCCAATCACTCATGAAAACCTGAAATATTTCAAAGTCAAGTCTCTCTCATTTTTCAAGTGTCGATGGATCGATCCTATCATCGATGGAATCGGAGTTCGGAATTCGATGATATCGACAATAGTTTTGATTCATCGACCAATCGGCAAAGAGTTTCAAAAGCGTATGACATTGAGTCCGAGTGATCGAGCAGATCATTAATGCTATTGAAAGTATACGCTCGATGATATCGAACCTACTCGATGATATCAAACTCTGTCATAAATGTGACCGTTTTATATCCGTTGGAACTTTTTGCCTATATATAGAGGACTTGTCTTTTGTTGCTGTGAGAGAAAGAAGAGAGAGCTTTTGAGTGTTTCAACTTATATCTTATATCTAAAGCCCTTTCTCTCAAGGGAGTTCATCCTCCAATCCACCTTCACCATTGACATTCAATAGAGTGGATTGGGGAATAAACTTTCGCATTCAAGGATCCTCCAGCTACTACCTTAATGGAAAATTATTAAGTTGGGATGCCTTGAATGCATAAGATTGGAACTACTCTACCTTCCTTATAGGAAAACCTTAATTTAGAGAGTAGGATTCCATCATAACCTTGACCCAACCCGAAACCAAGTACTGGTACTTCTTTTGTGTTGCGGATCAAGGGAGCCGAAGACTCTTCAACAAGGAGGAGATCTTCGTCATTGTACTAAACTGGACTCATCAGCTTATTTGTAGTATCCAGAGTCCAAGAGGACACTTGTGATCATTCCTTTCTAGGATTGGGTCCTAAGTGGTTCTCACCCTTTGAAGTCCTCAAGGAGGCCTCCGACGGGAGTGTACGTGGTGGGTGCATTGTGTGGACCCTTGCTCTATGGAGAGCATAAACATCTAGTTAGGAGTGAACTGGTAAAACTCCAGGGTTAGAGGTGAACCAAGTAGAAACCTTTGTGTAAAGGTTGAAGGTGAACCTGATTTAAAACCTTAGGTTTGAGGTGAACCTTGGGAAACCTCCTTAGTGAAATCCGGTACACTCAAGGGTTGAGTGCGGCAGCCGGGAGTGGAGTAGACAAGTAATCGAACCACTATAAAAATGTTTGAATTTGTTAATGTCTTTCAATTATGTGATTTCCCTATATGTTTTTACATCTGATTGCCTGAGATCACACCTCATACACACACACACACAGTCATATCCATCACAATCTTGTTTGCAATTTGTTTATCCTTCAAGAAGTTTGTGTTTAGATCCTCTATAAGGCTTAGAAGCCAGTAGAGTTATTTTGAGTAATCTTAATTTGTACATGTTATTAGGATTAGTGTAATAAGACTTTTAAATAACTCATAAAAACTTTAAAAAGTCATATCCACCCCCCTTAGGAGATATTGGCTTATTCCTTCTTCAACTCAAGCGGTCTTCACCGCTACTTCACATCTTGGTCCCTCACGAACACAACGCAGCATGGATTTAATGTTCGTGGTGCTAGATCGTTTTTCCAAGATGACTTATCCCATGCAAGAAGACCCTCAATGCAACACACGTAACGAATCTATTCTTCAGAGAGGTCATGCGGATACACGGGGTTCCCAAGACCATTACATCTGACTGTGACACGAAGTTCATTAGCCACTTTTGGCAGACTTTATGGACTCAATTCAATACACGTCTTCAGTTCAACAGTGCCTACCACCCACAGACTGATGGCCAGACTGAAGTTCTGAATCGCACGTTAGGAAACCTTCTTCGATGTATTTCAGGGAAAAAACTAAAGCATTGAGATTTGGCCTTGTCTCAAGCGGAGTTTGCATTCAACAACATGATGAACCGCTCGACAGGGAAGTCCCCGTTCCAGATTATTTACGGTTGAGTCATCGCCACAAACTTGACTTGGTCCCTTTGCCCAAGTTCTCATGCACGAGTATTGCAGCAGAACATATGGCTGACATGATCATGGGCATTCATTCGGAGATACAAACCAAGCTACAAGCCTTAAACAAGAAGTACAAGGAGCAAGCGGACAAGCATCGACAACAAAAGGTGTTCAATTTGGGTGACCATGTTATGGTCCATCTATGCAAAGAGAGATTTCCGATCATGACGTATAATAAATTGAAGAATAAGAAGATTGGATTGGGACCGATCCTCCGAAAGATCAATGACAACGCTTACATTGTTGATCTTTCGGATAACATGGCGATCTCACAGACTTTCAACGCCGCGGACCTGATCGAGTATCATGAGCCAAAATAGGACGAGAAATCGAGGATGAGTTCTTTTGAAGTGGAGGGGACTGATGTACAGCAGGTTACAGACAGTCTCATGGCCAAGATGGATAAAAAAAGGCCCAATTCGAAGCAGAGGTGATCCGAACCGTCAAAACTTAAAACAAACACATCTCGCAAACCGGAATGAGCTATCAGACATACCATATATGATTTTGGGGTAGGACGACCTGCTTTAGCCGAATTTATGAAATACCATCAGATCGACGGTCGAATTCCTATTTTAATTTCTTCTTTACTATTTATAGTAAGTTTTAGTTTGAGTATAACTCTTCATTCGTTGGGCTTTAGGAGTTGCATCGAACGTGCAAAGTGCTTAGAATAGTTAGGGGAACATCATGGTTCGGCCAAATAGGACACTTAGTATTTTTGGCCGAAAACCATACGCACTAGTAGGAATCACGACCGTCTATAAATAGTAAGTTTACTATTTTAGTAAGTTGCGATTTTTAGGAGTTTTAGTTGTAGTTTAATTCCAAAATTTCTTCCATGGCATATTATCCCTATTTAAAGGAGTGTAAACTCATATAGTCATTCATCAATCAATTTATGAATTTTCTAAAATATTATTTCTATTTTTTTATTTTTTTTCCTCGTGGATTCGAGAAGTCTCTTTGAAGAGTCAAAGAAGCTTCGTGGATTCGAAGTAGTTATCCTTAAGGAAGACAGTGATTGACCTCATCACGTTCATCACTACATCAATTACAATGGGCCAACAGTCAGGGGTTCCACCCACCTCGGTGGATCCGGGGTTGCACCTAATTCGCTCCCCCAGATCCGAGATAGATTTCCTACAAAAACCTTTCGCATGAAGTTCCTGTGTTGGAAACCTAAGTTCGGCCTACCATGATGTTTGTGAGAAATCCACCTTGTCCATCCGTTTTGTGAGATCATTTTAGGACATGGGCCAAAAAATGAGTCGGATACAATACACAAATGGGCTGAAAACGTGAGGATTGAACGTCCATATATAATTGAAATATTCGTGGGGCCACAAAAGTTTTGAATTAAGCTAATATTCATGGTTTCAGTTCATCTCAGTAGGAATGACATTATGAATGGTATTGATGGGATTTCAATGATAGGAATTTCCCTGCCAACCTTTTCCTTCAGTGCAGCCCACTTGAGTCTTGTATCTTGCTCATTTTTTGCCTCAAGTCCTAAAATGAGCTCAAAACACGTTCGATGGCGATTGTACGGTGTACCCACACCACCCCCACTTTGATGGCATGTTGACGTCACTAAGTTCTATGGGTCCCACCATGATGTATGTGTTATATCTAAACAGTCCATCCATTTTGTGAGATCATTTTAGGGCATGGGTAAAATATTGAGGCATATCCAAAGCTAAAGTGTATCACACTATAAAAAGCAGTGGGGATTGAACACTTACCATTGAAAACTTCTCGAGGGCCTCAGAAGTTTTGGATCAAGATAATATTTGTGTTTTCCATTTGTTCATGTCTATGTGATCTTATGAATAGGTTGGATGGTAGCTAAACATCATGGTGGGCTCGCCATTGCTTTCTGTGGTGTGGTCTACTTGAACTTTTGATTTGTCTCATTTTTGGGCCCATGTCCTAACATGAGACGGTGTGGATAAAACACATACATTAGGATCTAACACACAAAACTTGTTGATGTCACACAACGCAATCCACTTCCTAAATTTCTTGAAGCAGTAGTTGCGGGAAGGACACCATTGCTAATTTTTGGTGGCACTGGACACCAAAATTGGGGCCCACATGATGAATGGCTCAGATCTCAGACATACATAAAGAACTCATTTGTCTCCTACACTACAAGAAAACGATCAGGTAAGTGCCGGTAAAGGCTTTACCAACGGTCAGGGACCTTTACTGGCGGTTGTGATGGACGCCCCTAAATCGTAAGTTTTCATTGCACTACCAGAAACTTGGTCAAAAGCTACGGATAAAATCCGTAGCTGAATATGTGGCTACAATCGTAGCCATTGACGCCGTAACCATAACTGTAAAAGATGTAGCTACGGATTAAAGTCGTAGCAGTAGAAGATGCGGCTTCCGATAATCTGTAGCCATAGAGCAAAGCTTTCTCATCAAAAGTTCAAAAAAAGAAGAAGATGAAGAAGACAGAAAAGAAAAGGTGATGTGGTCTCCTGCCCTGCCAAGTATAAATAGTCTGCACTCATCTATCATTATGGTTGTGATTTTTAAGTTGCAACTGCATCAATGATTCTTTGGTTCACCTGCACCGATTCATCGTTCCATTAGTTCTTTTTCTTTATTTTCACTAGCATTGCCATTAATACTTGGAGATTTTATACCTGATGTAGCAGTAACCAATCGATGTTGGAACTCACGAGACCAGCTCTTTCTAATGATGTTTCAATCGACTAAGGCACACATCGAACAGCAAAACGGAAAACCTCCTTGCCATTCATCTGTATACAGGAGTAGGAAGAGAGTCTTGGAGGAAAGACTGGTGCACCGTTTGAGCTCAAGACGTTCTCTGATTGGTTGTCCTTAATGATAGCATTCAAATGCCTGTCAAGGGGCCACGAGTTATAGTTTCAACTTAAAATGACGGTGTGGTAGCATTATAACAGGAAAAAAAAAAAAAAAAAAAGGAAGAAGAAATAAGTATGATTTTTCATCCTATCCTCATCACCATCACAGGCCTGCAAATTGCAGCACCATGAATGAATGTTGTATCCAAGATAACTTGTAGAATGAATTCAAGAAACAGATAGGTTGCCATCCTTTGTTGCCTGATGCCATTTGCATGCTGCAACTTACCTACTGTAAGCAGCATACATACCACCAATCTGGACTGTCCAAAAACATGGGCTACGTTGTTCTTGAAATGTAGCAACTCATCCACTGTTTGTGTGGCATTCAAGATACCAATCTGGACCATCCACATAATGGGCTCCTTTGTTGGCAAAGCATCCAAACACAAGTATCAACTCACCAAGTTTCTACATTTACCTTGAAAGTTTACAGGGTTCCATGAAAGCTATTGATTGGGCATCAAAGGCAAATTCAGGTACATGGAGGATTGTGTGTGTTATCAACAAAATCTGGAACTTAACTTCATCCACCGATGTAGTTTTTTGACATGTACAATGGGAGGCAAATGAGGGATTAGCTTCAGAAGGAGAAAGAAGCTCCAAAGAAGCTCCATAGAGGACTAGTGAAAAGTGGCAGCCGGAATGTCAGCCGGAATAGGTGATCACGCGGGAAGAGGAGATTCAGCCGAGAGAGGCGAGCACGCCGGAAGAGAAGATTCGGACACCCTTCTACATGAATGGCGAACGGTTCTTCCTCGACGACCTAAAGGCAGCGAGTGGAGTCTTTTCGTGGGCAACCTACCATTTGACGTTAAGGAGGAAGATCTTCACAGACGGTTCGGTCAGTTTGGGGATATCAATGACATTTACATCCCTTCCTTCGCTCGATCTGGTCGAAAGAAGGGATATGCTTTTGTTCGATTCCGAAACAGGGGGGATGCTCAACAGGCGAAGGAAATGCTCCGCGATCGCTTCTTTGGAACGCGCCGAATGGTCGTTAACGATGCATCTCAGAGAACGGCTCCCAAAAACCCCTCCATTATCCCCCAAAACCCTAGACCTAAGCCTACCCTAGACCCCCCTTCTGATTTTCCACCTCTCTCTTCCAACACCGCAGGTAGGGTCCCTGCCCATGCCACCCTAAATGACCTCAACCACATGTCCTATGCGGGTGTACTACATCCTCCCAATCCTCCAGCCACCAGCTCCTCCATTATTGTTCCCAAATGGTTATCTGACAAGGGTAGGGCGGAAATGGCCAATGCAATCGTGGGAGAGGTTCACAGCCCGATAGATGCCTCCAACAGCTTGGCAGACATTATGAAATTCCCCTTTCAAAACTTCAAACCCTCAGATCCACAGGATTTCTGAATATGGCTATGTGATCAGTTTCCGATCCAGAGAGGGAGTTTTAGCATTCTCAAAGGACCGCCCCCTCCACCAGAGAATGAACTTCAAACACTCCAGAATATGGAGTCCAGCGATGTCAACCCCGGGTAGGGGAATCTGGATTCGGATTGAGGGTATTCCCTTGCATGCTTGGAGTGACCATACTATCGGACAGATTGCAGAACAGATGGGGACAATTGTTGAGTTGGACAAGGGTACTCACGATGGTACAAATCGTTGGTTTGCACGAGCTAAAATTATACCTCACCAGGGTGACCCACCTTTCAGGGCCTCCAAACTCCTTGTAGAAGGACGAGCATACCAGATTATGGCCTTTGTCGACTGCTGCTGCCATTCGAATGGGGAGATGTTACACTCTCAAACCCAGCATACACCCCACCTAACCAATGAAGGAACAAGAGAGTGGGTTGCTCGGACCTTTGGGCCAACTCACCACAGGCCACCTGATACTGATTCCCAGCAATTTCAGGGTAATGTCGCCGACCAAACAGGGCTGAAGGAGGTTGCTCACCCTGAAGCTTGTCAAATGAGGGACACTGCTCAACCTGTTGCTCACCCTGAAGCTTGTCAAATGAGGGACACTGCTCACCCCGAAGCTAGTCAAATGAGGGATACTGCTCAACCTGTTCGACAAAAGGCCCCAGAGAGTTTCCAGTTCCTGATGAGAGACAGTCTTGCACAAGGCCTGACGTTCATCAACTGAGGGAAATTGTTCTGCCTACCCAACCGACTGCATCAGAGTTTATACAATCTGCAGATGGAAGACAGATTCATGCAACCCCTCCAAGCCATCAACGACAGTCGCATCACCAACCACATCCATCCCCAAGTTTCAACCACCAGATTTTGGACCTCATTGCCCAACTTCACAGACCCAACAGCCATCCGCCAACTGACAGAGATGTTATCCAACCGCTAGCCCAGCTCAAGGAGGCTAATGTTACCAATCTCAGACCCCTAGAGGACACTCTGCGCTCCTCCCCTGGTCACCATCCCACCGTGTCCCACCCCCGTCAGCCACAACACTCTACCCTGTCGAATCAACCTCCCAACAATCTTTGGAAGCCTGGGATAGGTGGCTTTCTGGTATAAAGGATTTACTTAAGGATAGCCCAGAGAGATTGTTTCTCAGCCCTCCTTGCCCCGATCTACCTCCAACTGTCATCCGAACAAACTCCACCCTACCTGCTCCCCCAGTCAGGTCAGCCAGTGAGGAGCTACAGGGGCAGACTGCCTCCCCAGTCAGGACAGTTAATGACGAACTTCAGGCCCAGACAAACACATCATTCGGCCAACAAGAAGTCAGAAATGAACCAGTTTGCAATGAAGTATATGAGCCAGGAATTCAATCGGATCCAAAATCTCCTCAGGGGCTACAATTATGGGTGGATACAATAGGCTCAGCAGGTACTGACAGGCCACCCTTTTCTAATTCCAACATTGATTCTGATCAAGAGGCGAGAATCAGGAGGGAGAGCAAAAAAAAAGAAAAACTTGTCCAAACTAAGCATCATCTACAGGAAGAGCCAAAGACTAAAAAGTAAACCCCACCGGGCTGCGAATAGAGGCTGTGTTTCTGATGTGTAGCATTCTTTCTTGGAATGTGCGTGGGGTAGGAAATGCTCAGACTACCCGTTTTCTGAAAAGGCTGGTTGCAAAACACAAAGTGGCACTTCTTTTATTACAAGAACCGATGCTCAGAGAATCTCGGCGTGCCCTTGTGGCTTCCAGACTAGGTTTTTCCTCCATATTGCTGAGAATATGGGGGCTAACAAGCTTTAGATTCTGGCATCGGATCACCTCCAGCTCCAAATCATCCGGATCAGCCCTCAATCCATAACGTTCTTTGCCCGGTCAGATTTCTTCCCCCAACCAATCACTGTCACTGCAGTTTATGCTAACTGCGACAGAGAGAAGCCGGAGGCAGCTCTGGGATGAGCTGAGAGACATTTCTAGATTGACAACTGATCCGTGGCTAGTTAGTGGTGATTTTAACACCACCATCAGTCCGGATGACCGTATTGGTGGGACACCTCAGATGACTGCAGTTATGCGAGAATTCCAGGATGCAATCAGTGACTCAGGACTAATTGATGCAGGTTTTTCAGGCCCACCATTTACTTGGAGCAACAACAGAGCTGGCAGAAGTCGCAGATGGGCCAGGTTGGATCGCATGTTTATCAATTCTGACTGGTTGTCTCTGCTTCCGGGCTTTCAGGTCCAACACCTTCCGAGGATCCATTCCGATCACTCGCCACTTCTTCTATCCTTCCAGGGAGCTCCTGCAGAATTCTCGCGCCTGTTTCGATTTCAACGTATGTGGACGACTCATGATGACTTCAGGAATGTGGTTGCTAAAAGCTGGGAATCTGAGATCATAGCCTCTCCTATGTTCAAGCTCTCCATCAAGATGAAGATTTTGAGGAATACATTGAGAAAATGGAACCATGAAGTGTTTGGCAATGTTTTCAGAAATGTCCAAGAGGCTGAAAAGGAATTTACTAGAGCCGAGCCATGCTTCCTCAACTCCATGACGGATGCGGACTCCTGCTCTCTACAGCAAGCCCAGGCTAACCTGAATCGTGCTTATTTGCAGGAGGAGATCTATTGGAAGCAAAAGTCCCGAAATACCTGGCTGTCTGAGGGAGACAGGAAACACCCATTTTTTTCACAATTCAGTCCTGGATAGGCGAAGACGTCTGACTATCCACAACATGAGGAGTTCTTCTGGGGAGATGCTTGAAACGAATGAAGATATGGGTGAAGAAATTGTCCGTTACTTCCAACACCTGTTTTCCTCGGAAGGAAGCAATTCGAACGGCGACATCCTCAACTGCATCCCGAAGCTAGTGACCCCCCAAATGAATTCTAGCCTCATGAGGCCCCTAACATTGGAAGAAGTTAAGGACGCGGCAAACCTAACTCATCCTGGGCGCGCTCCTGGGCCGGATGGGTTTGGCGGTGCCTTTTTCTCTTCCTGTTGGGATCTGATTGGCCCGGATCTCTTTGAAGCTGCAAAAGATTTTCTTCTCGGTGGCCACATTCCTAAGAGCTTTCTATGCACTCACATCTGCCTGATTCCAAAAAAACGAAACCCGGTATATGTTACAGACTCAAGGCCTATTAGTCTTTGCAATTGTACTATGAAGATTTTTCCAAGATCATGGCAGTTAGGCTCGCTCCCATCCTCCCGGCTTGATCTCCAACGAACAGGGTGCCTTTGTTAAGGGCAGATCCATTGTGGACAACATATCCTTAGCCAGAGAAATGATTCACGACATTGATCGGAAAGTTTTTGGAGGTAACATGATCATAAAGCTCGATATGGAAAAGGCTTATGATCGTCTGGAATGGCATTTTATTTCGCAGGTTTTGGACAGAATTGGTTTCAGCCCCTTATGGACAGCACAACTCCAAAGATGCTGGAGAGATGTTTGGTTCTCTGTTCTCATCAACGGTCGGAGTTATGGCTTCTTCCAAGCTGGTAGAGGCCTCCGCCAGGGAGACCCGTTATCCCCAACCATTTTTATTCTTGCAACTAATGTATTCAGCCGGGCCGTCTCAAATCTTCTTTCTTCGGGCCGATGTCAGCAATTCAAGCTTCCCAACAACTGCCTTCATATTTCCCACCTTTTGTATGCTGATGATGCGATTCTTTTCTTGAATGGCAGGCTTTCTAATGTGCGGATCCTCCTTCATCTAATTCGCCAATACGAGAATGCTTCAGGTCAACGGGTGAATGCTTCCAAAACTTCATTTCTACTGCCCACGAAAACATCCAGGAACAAAGCTCAGCGAATCAGCACCCTCACAGGTTTCAACCAAACCTTTCTCCCTATGGTGTATTTGGGGATTCCTCTCACCAAAGGCAGAATCTCTAGCCCGCTTCTTCAGCCGATCGTGAATAAGATTACAAGCAAGATTGATGGCTGGAAGGCAAAACTGCTCAATCCGGCTGCAAAACAGGTCCTCATTAAGCATGTCTTATTCAGCATTCCCATTCATTTGCTATCCGCCATCAACATTCCCAGGCTCGTCTGCAAATCCTTGGAAAAGGCTTTTGCAAATTTCTTCTGGGGAAGCTCAGAGAAGGGAAACAAAAGGCATTGGGTCAAGTGGGACAAAATTTGTTCGCCTCTCCTGGAAGGAGGCCTTGGAATCAGAAGATTAGAAGATGTCATGCGGGCTTTCAAAATCAAAATGGGATGGAATCTGCTCAAAGAGAAATCTCTATGGGCTCACTTCATGACGGCCAAACATTTTTCGAAACTTATTTCAAATCAGGGGAGGGTTGGCTCCGTCAGTTCCCCTAGTTGGAAGGAGCTTCTGCATGCGCTGCCTTTTGCCCTTCATCACTCAAGATGGTTGATCGGTGAAGGAAATGTCGATTTCTGGAATCAGAATTGGACAGGCAGGGGATTTTTGGCAGGTGCCGTAGTAACCTCGATCCCTCCTCATTTACAAGGGGTTAAGGTTAGTGATTTTAACCCTTCTGGCGGTAGATGGAATCTTTCAGAAATCAAAATATCATTTCCCCTTCAGCCATGCAGACCATCTCAGCCACCGAAGTTGGTTTTTCCAACCGTGAAGATAGACTCATTTGGGATTTAACCTCGAAGGGATCATTCACTCTCAAATCCTCTTGGAACGTCATCAGGCAACATTACCCAAAGACCATTTGGTCCAGATGGCTATGGAACCATTTTCTTCCTGCTAAGATTGGTATATTCAGCTGGAAAACTGCTCACGCCGCAGTCCCTGTTGACGCCGCGATCCAGAAATGTGGGATTCCTTTCGTTTCCCGCTGCGAATGCCGCTTCCCTTCGACCGTCGCAGTCTTGCCCCTTCAGAACTCGCTGGGTTCAGCTCGCCCTCAGCAGAACAGGGGTCAACAGCACCCGTCGATTACTCTGCCTTATCATCACGCTGAGGAGACGCTGGACCATCTCTTTAGTCTGGGTAGCATTGCTTCTCTGGTTTGGGCCCATTTCAGTGCCCTTTTTGACGTCCCAGCCCTTCTCAACGCTTCCATTCTGCAGCGGATTGAACAGTGGTCTGCTTTGGCTAACGAGAAGTCCAGGATCAGGATGCTAACCGGTTTCCTTCCCTCTATCTTAATTTGGGAGTTGTGGAAGGATCGAAATGCAGCCCGTTTTGAGGGCCGAAAAATGTCGGCCTCTTCTATCATCCATAGAGTTTCTTGTTGGCTGCGTGAGATTGGGTCCCTCATCCCAGCCACGGACAGCAATTCTTTGGCTGAGCTCCTTACAGTTCAACTGTTAAGGCTCCCCTCCCTCTCCAATTTCCCTGTCCCTATGCCCTCCATCATCCGTTGGACAAAGCCACCACACTTTGGCTGAAACTTAACACCGACGGATCTTCGAGAGGCAACCCAGGTGAAAGTGGTGGAGGTGGTGTTTGTCGGGATCACCTTGGCCGCCTCGTCTTCGCCTACCACAAGTACTACGGGATCTCGACAAACAACGAGGCTGAAGCAAGGGCCATGCTGGATGGTCTTAACATCTGCTCCAACTTGGGGCTTTCGAACATCATTCTCGAAACTGACTCTAAGGTCATTGCTGATGCTCTGAGAGAGACTGATTCCTCTAATCTTTGGCATATCTGGTATACTCTGGGGAAAGTTAGAGATAAATCCCGGGACCTAAATCTGGTGATCAGCCATATTTTCAGAGAAGGGAATGCAGTGGCCGATGCTCTTGCTCGTACCGCCAGTGAAGGGTGTCCAGACAGAATTTTCTTCCATCGCGCTCACCTCCCGAGGCCAGTCAGAGGGGATTTAGTGTTAGATAATGCAGGTCTTGGTGCGCTCAGGTGCACACTGATAGTTGTTGCTGTTTGTCCTTTCTGTTGTCTTCTTGTGCAGCTCCTTTCTCTTCCTTTTCTCTGTTGCCTTGTTGTGTTTCCCTCTCAGCTATGTTTTTTTTCCTGTACTGAGATATATGATAGGAGAGGCTGCCTTCCTTTTGTTGGGGCCCTCCTGAATGTCTTTTTATTCAGCTGATCAATGAAGTTCATAGGCCTCAGCCTTTTTCAAAAAAAAATAAATAAATAAATAAATAAAAAATAAAATAAAAAAATGAGAGGATTAGCTTCTAAGGCTGTAGATCTAGATATTTTTCTGTAAACTGGTTATATCTTATTTGTTTACGGTTCATTTTGCTTCTCTGTATTTTTAGGCTATCAATAAAATTATCACAGTTTCAAAAAAAAATGGGAGGCACATGAGTTCATTGATGCATTAGCCAGAGGCGGCAAAAATAAACTGCCCTTATCTTAGGTATACTCTCTTCTTCTTTCTGCAAAGTTGCTGCTTATCAGGAAAAAGATGAATGTTTATATGTTGTTTTTGTATCACAAATACTAGTACTTAAGATCTTTTATTTTCCTATGTTTTTCATGTAGTCCTCATCGCAATAATCAGCAACTTCCCCTGATGAAGTATGCAACTATAATGTTATCATTTCTAAAAGAAAATAGCACACCAACTTCCTGAGATTTCATGTCAAAGTTTTCAGTATAGACAATCTGGATATCAATGGTTCAACAGACGCAATTTAGTAACTGATATCTAGCTGAAGAAAGCTGAGTCAGTGGTGCTTCCTAAGAACTCGGGAACTAGATCATTCATGAGCAATTACAAAGCCCAAGTATCAAAGATTCATCAAAGGAGCAGCGTCTTGAACTACTACATACATAAAGCAAGGGCACTAGAAGTTTCATTTAAAGTTTGTAATCGAACCTCTGCAGTCTGCACCTCCTGTGTATAAGTTAGAGATACTGTTATTACAATGTTGGAGAACACAATCGCACCCTAAAGAATGGGAACATGTAAAAGACATCGCACCTTGATGCCTTTTTCTTAATTCAAATGAACCATTGAAATCAATTACCTTAATTGGATTGACTCTATCATGTGATGCATTGTCCTGCATCCTATCAGGTCTACTCAGCTGGTGAACATCAAGGCCACAGGATGCCAACTCTGAAGCAGGTGCTGTCCCCTGATACTCAAAATTGTGGCATGTAAAGCAAATCCTAGCCGTATTCAAACCTCTAGGAGCATACAAATCCCAATAGAGTGGTGCCTGAGAAGCCAAGTTTACTTATTAGAGGGGGGAAAAACATTAGAAATTATTTATAAAAAGGAACTAGTGAAATTCTAACTGTTGCCAGTGCATACAACAAACGTTGTCTGCCAGTCATGGCAATGGATTATATCTGGTTTCTTGCCAGCTCGAAGAAGCAATTCAAGTGCTGCATGGCTAAAGAATGAAAACGCTTGAAATCATCACTCTCCATAAAATTGTCCCCTCCAGAAGAATTTAGCTGGATGATGAGGCTCAATGAAATAGACAGGAAGACCTGTTAACAATTCTAATCAACATGAATCATAACATCATTTGCAAATAGAAAGTAAGAATTAATGAGGAACAATCGCTGACCTTCGACTGTTCCAACCCAAATTTTATTTCGGAATAGCTTATCAGCTGTTGGAAATGAATCTGTTTCTGGAAAACGAAGACAGTGAAGAACATGGAATCAAAATGCTAATGATGCGCCAATTTGGTCCCTTGCAAAGGCATAAGTAAAAGCATAGTGACGAAATTCTAAAGACAAGATGGCAATATATTCAACATGAAAAGTAAAGCAGGCCTACAGAAGTAAATGCTAATACTAAACAATGTTGTATATTGGAAGCATTTCATTGTACCATTATTGTGAAAACCCAACATCATTACAAGAGGACTTATTTTACATGTTCAAAGATGATAGATCAATTGACACTTGATGTAAACTTGACTGATGATCGCTTTACAAAAACATTATCATGAAAATTGCACAAAGCAGATGGGAAGAACACTTAGTATATGGACTTCTTGAATGTAATAGAGTACATCAAAATGCAATGAAGTTCAACTTCAAAATGCAATGGAGCACATCATGATCATTTAAATGAATGCTTGATACACAGAAAATTTTTAGAGGGAATGCTGCAAACCTGAAATAAATTTCAGAGGTAAGGGCAATTAAAACAAATGGCTATGAAAAGAACCTGAAATAAATTACTTAGCGGGATTAGATTAGGCCCGGAAATTATAGATAACACAATCATTTTGAATTTGACCTCAACCAATATAATATTAAGCCTGTTGACATAAAGCCTTTCCTGCCGAAAAGAGACTTCATTACTTGAAAGCTATAAAAGATAAACATGAATAACAGTCATAACTTGCAATAGTATACGAAGTGTAAATTAAAGAAACAGAAATTGCAACTAATTGAAGTGGCTATATTGCTTTTTTCTTTTCTTTTTGATATGGACCCATAACGACCGATCTTCTTTTTGATTGAAAAATTCCCCCAAGAGAAAAAATCAATCATCATGTTATGTCACTCATTTTTTTAAAGGTAATGCAGCTTTTATTAAAAAACCCTAGGTAGAGGAGCACTTAACCAGGGAGAAAACTACAAAGTAAGCTAGAATAAAAGCCCTTGGTGGTCCCCACATCTCAGAGCTAGAATAGCATTTATGATAAGGACCACAAACACATCCATCAATGTGCATCACAACTATGAATACTCAACCCACCAAAAGCATGAACTATAAGATCAATAGAGATAATGCAAGGAGAGAAGAAAATAAAATCTTCAACTTATATAGCACTTAACAAAAAATAAATTTGATTGAGGCTTCCCTATCCAATCTGTCAATCTACTTCTTGTCTCTTTTCCACTGTTCGAAGTCTATTATCTTAAAGATTGACAAAACTTCGGAGGCACTTCCTGTGGCAAGAAGGATTCACAGCTAGGAAATTCCCTCTCCTGAACTGGAGTGAGGTTTGCAATCCCTACAATGAAGGGGGAGTGGCGGAGCAGATATTAGAAACCTCGAGGTGATGAACAAAGCCCTCCTTTGAAAATGGCTTTGGAGATTTGGAAATGAGACCGAGACTGTGGCATCATATCATTGCCGCAAAATATGGCTTATCTCCCAATGGGCAGTGAATTTAAAGGCTCCTCCCTTTACCGAGCTTCTTTCATTTGGAAAATTATAGCCAGGGGGCCCGATTGTTTTTGACAGGTTCTACTCTATGTAGTTTTTTGTTTCTTTGTTTTTCTATTTCTTTAATAAAATCTTCGTCTTTCAAAAAGGGGAAAAAAAGGCTTAGACTAGATAAATCAAATGTTCACCCAATTAGTTGAGATACGGCTTAGATGAGAACAACGTCGACTTGATAAAATTGTTCAAAAAAAAAAAAAAAAAAAAAAAAAAAAAAAAACTAGATAAATCAAACCATTTTTTTTTTTTGGAAAGACACATGGGGATTGAGGTGAATTCAGGTGTCAACTATGAAAGTCTAAGGCAGACGTTAATCTTTCAACATAGCTATTCACTAGCTAGTGATATGGATTTTTTTCCACAATATGCAAAACCTTTGATTTCCTATGGAAGATCCGAAATTGTCTTTCCCAAGGACAACTCAGTGTAAGCCAGGCATTAGCATCAAACTCAACCTTCTCTTCTCACATAGGTGGTTCATTTGTTTTGTTAACCTCCAACAGTTTACCTTTAAGGTTTAAATCTCATTAGGGAGCCATTAAGTGAATTACACATCCTAATCACATGACGGATTTGTTTTGCCATGCTATACTATGGGGATAAGTCCTGCAAGGTCGTCATATATCAAACATAGCCATCTATTGGTGGAATGAGATTCAAGAAGTGCCACTTCTTGTGCTTCGTCTTGTAGACCCCTTGGAAACAAACTTCATCATTAATGAAATTATCGCTAGGGCTGATGAGGAGAAAAGTACTTTTGTTGTAGTTGCTAGAACTACAAATTTGATTGCAGACACGTTAATCAAAATGGGTGTTTCACGGTCTTCTCCTGAAATTGGCAGTTGCTATCCATTGTCTTAATAGATAGCCAGCCCTTGTTCTTATCCTTTTCGTCAATAAAATATTCAGTATTCTGTATTAAAAATAAAAAATAAAAAAGGTCATGCATACTATTCTTTTATGTGAAGGTGTCGAGTTACCATTTATGAACTTGCATGAATTATTAAGGCTTTGAAGATGCCTATAAAGTGATGATGAGATCACTGCAAACAATAACAACAATAAGTACAGTTATAGTGAAAACTATGGTTGTAATTGCTAAAACTGCAAATTGGGTTGCAAACTTGTTAGCCAAAATGGGTGTTTCAAGATCTTCTCCTGTAACCGCAATTGCTATCCACTATCTTTATGGATAGCCAGCTCTTGTTCTTACTTCTTTTCTTTTGATGAATTTTAGTATTCTATGAAAGAAAAGAAAAGAAAAGGGTAATGCAAACCATTATTCTGTGTGAAGATGTCAAGTTAACATTTATGAATTATTAAGACTTTGAAGATGCCTATCAAAGAGATGATGAGACCATTGAAAACGATAATGACAATAACATAAGTTGCATTAGTAATTACTACATCAAAGTTTACTCATACAACAAATTGATTTCACAATGCAAGACAGACGGATCAACAAATAGGTTCCACCAACGGACCCCACATGCTGGCCAATTAAGGCCTGTGGTAAAAATCCCATCCAATTGGACCATGGGGCCCACAATCCAATCAACAGTCCATCAAATGACATGCTTGCTTGTGGGACAAACAGAGCCAAGTGGATGGATGAAACAATGGACCAATTGGACTTAGGGGGCAACAAGTCCAATGACTCCAATCCGCTGGGTATTTTTAGAGTTAATACAAACAATATATGCAAAAGTAGGGCTTTTGTGCAACCACAAAGCCCCAAAGAGAGCCATACGGTTGTGGATAAACAGTTTTGAGAGTGTTTGGATCTTTGGATGGGATATTTAATAACATTTTAACTTTATTAAATGATTTATAGTAGTTGAGGTATTTTAGGAATGTTTTGTTGATGGACCAATAGGCTTTTAGCCTTGGCTTCAGTGAATTCTGATTGGGATTTGTATCATTGGCTATATAACCAAAATCCAAGTAGTTAGCCTTATTCTAATGTGTGGCGTTCAAACGTACCTCCTCTGGTGGAAGCTCTCTACGTTGGAATAGTTTGTTGGAATCTATGATAAAGATTAAAACAGAAATGTATCAGAAGATAATAGTTTGTGCAAATTATTTTAATGTATTGAAAAGGGACGTTGGCATAGTTCACATAATAGAAATACAAACCTGTGAAATGTATGTGAGAGCATGATTACCATATCTAATAAGATTCTCTTTATCAATCAAGAAATCATGATCCGTATCCAGCTCGCAAATTTTGCAGTATATCACATAGAAATGTTCATAGGAGAAGTGCCTGTAGAAATATATTTTTTTTAAAAAAATAAAAAATAAAAAATAAAACAAGCATTTGACAAATGAAGTTGACTCTTGTGTGCCATGAATCTTACAGCAGGAAGCATTACGATGGACAGATGCATTAGGTAGTGTCACCTTTAATCCATAGTTGCTGCATTAATATATAAGAATCAATTCTCTTATGCTTAACCATGATAAGAAATCATTCTATAAGAATCAATTCTCTTGTGCTTAACCATGATAAGAAATCATTCCTTAAGCCATTTTCCACATCTTCTAAATATATTAAACATACAAAACCATGATAAGAAACCACTTTTTAGAAGCACAATTTGGGCCAGAACTTCCATGCTGTTTGTAACCAAATACTAGGTCGATCCAGTGATGAAGATTAGAGCTTACTTATTCACTTTCTATGGCTTCTCGGTTTCTGTGTATGAATTCTTTAGGGGAGCCCTGTGTCATTGATTTCAAATTCATTTGACTTTTTGAAGGGCACTAGATATCAGAAAAGTTTCAGTCAGGTCTCTCAAAAGAAACAATTCACTGATTAGAAGGTTATGTTAAATTAGATATAAGATGATGTTTCAAGCAAGAAAATATTACTGATATATTGAAATGGGAACTGCTCACATCATCTCAACTCAGTAGCTGAAAGCTTGATACATATAGGAACCTAACAGCTAGTTTGATGCTTTCTGAAATGTCTTTGACTGACTTATAGTTTGAATCTATGAGTGTTGGTTGTATCTTCTTTTTTTTTGGACAAATTGTGGGCCCCACGATCAGATTACCTGTAATATCCCGTTACAACTTAAGAATTTTATAGGCATCTGAGCGACTCCTTGAGGTTTTTCACGGTCATGGCCTAAATATCAAAGAACTCTAACAGCTCAGGCTACATGCAAACCAAACTCAAACTATTTCAAGAGTGACCAAGCCCATTTACCATCAACCGGTAAAGAAAAAGGGACACCAACTAGACAATCTTAACTTTTGGAACCACCTAACCATACCATCGTGTCCTACAAATCCAATGGCTCACATTGTTTAGGTCCATTTATGTGTTGGAGAGCCATCTTATACCTATGCATGATACAAAAGAAAGAATCAAAGTTACATTACCTCCTTCAGTAGCCATGAAAGATCAGAGCAAGAACACAAAACAGATGCAAGTTGTGCGATTGAGGAACAGATTTCGTGAAAATAAAAAAAGTTTGTTCGCTGGCAAGGTTTTTCCCTTTTCTTTCTTTTTTTTTTTTTTTTTTTTCTCAACTAAGGCGATGACAGCGACCTTTTTTTTTTTTTTTTTTCCAAAAGGAGGGCCATGCCCATAATCTTTGATAAAAGAAACGAAGATGTACAAGCTACACTTTCAGGTGGGCTCCACAAAAAACATCGGGCCTCACCTATCATATCGGAAAACAGAAGACTGAAATGGGGAATGAAAAAAATCAGAGCATGCCAAGCAGCCACTCAAAATGTAGAAAACTTCAGCTTCTATGCCTCCTTGCGAACCAGCAGCAAGGAGACAATTCCTACTCGCCCACTTCTTGGGCCCCATACTCACCCTCCGCCAGCTACTACTACCCTCACCTGCATTATCCAGATACTCTAAACAAACAAACAAAAAACCTGCAGCCTAAGTCTCTGCAACAGATAGACCAGATCTGCCCCACCCTCCCATACAAAGTCTTTGAACGTAGCCCAATCTGCTACTGAGAAAATCATTTCCTTCGGCGATTGCATCTAATGACTGAGCAACAATGCAGACAACTAGCAAAATTTGGAGTATTTTACCATAACTAGCAAAAACATATCATGATAATTCTTATGCAGACAACTAATGTAGCTGAAAGACATTGAAAATGCTTCAGATTTAAAGAAACGATTTCCTCACATTTGAAGCACTTGAAGTGAAAAACAAAACATTAGAATTAACAACTTGCTTGGGAGCAGGAAATAGCAATACCTGTAATATTACAATGATGACTTCCCAAAGTTTTAGTTATCGTCTACAAGCCTTCTAGTCACATGAGAACCAGTTTGACAAAAATAGATAAACTTAGCTTGAGCTCTTTTTGGAATTGATGTAATTGTGGATACCATCAAACATTATTTATACTACTGACCTCTACCCTGAAAGAAACAAGTCTAATGAAAGATGGATTCTTCATCATCATCTACATGGGCAGGGGATACAGAGTTGTTGAACCTGAACAGAACATAATAAAGTATAAATGAAAATCAGTAAAAGAAAAGACGTATGCAATGCCGAGCATCTACACTGTAAGCAACTATGGCACTCCTTATCCAGTTAATAAAATAACAACATGAAACATTCCTTGTTGAGCCATTTCATCAAACAGTTAGCATGCATGAAATATAGGGGGAATGTTTTTTGTCGTTAAAGAAGAAAAATAAAAGGAAAGAGGAACAATCCACCACAACCCAATCTACCCATACCCTACTCATCTTCGAGCCTGTTGAGATTCAACAGCAAATCACCATCACCACATCTTCAACCAGCTGCCACAACTCTGCGGCACACAACTGCCAACCCCATCAAAACCTCTGCTTCCACCCTCTCCATTTGGAATCACCATCACCACAACTCCACCTGCTGCCATTACAGATCCATAAAAAATCCATCAAACCCTAGAAAACAAAAAAGGAGAATAACGAAAAGCATACTGTCTACGCAGGATTAGGGCATCGAACTGGGTGCTCACTTGGCAACCATCCTCGTTGAAATCCTCGTATCTGATCCACTCGTTGAACTCAGAGGGTTCGAGCTACTCGCTGATGCTGTTTAGGACATGGCAGAAAAATAGAGAGAGAGAGAGAGAGAGAGAGAGAGAGAGGGAAGGGGTTTGGAAGAGTAGGGATTTCGTATAAGGGGTTTGGAAGAGTAGGGATTTCGTATAAGGGTTTTCGAGAGGAGGGTTTGGGAGAAGAGGTCTAAGGAGCATCGAATGATAAAAAGGTTTTTTTTTTTTTTTTTTTTCATTTTAGGGCTGTTAAACGTTTTTAAAATATAACTTTGTTACCATTCGTATTTGGGGGGAGGAAAGTCACATGTAACTTTCTCTCAACCCATAACTTTCTTACAGGAGAAAGAGGCGAAAATCTTATAGGCACTTGAGTCGATTTGTATCTTTGATATAGGTAACAGTTGGAAATTTTGAAATGAAAATCTTTAGAAAGAATTGCAACTGCATTGAAGAAGCGTACTTACCTTCAAACGGAGTGACGAATGCTTCTCCCTCTCTCTCAAGTCTCCTTCTCCCTCTCCCATCGACCTTCAGCATGGTTGGAAACCCCTTTTCTCTATTTTTATTGCGCTTTTCCTTTCTTTCTTTCTTTTTTTTTTTCTTTTTTTTTTTTTTAAAAAAATTTATTTTTAACTTCTGCATTAATGGATGCAGCTTGGTGAGGTGGCGTGGATAATGGTTGATGATCTGTGGGGCCCACCATATCGTATTTGTTTTATCCATGTCGTCCATCCATTCTTTTAGATCGTTTTAGGGCTTGATTCCAAAAATGAGGGATATCTAAATCTCAAGTGGACCACACCACCGAAAACAATAATGATTGAAAGTCCACCATTAAAAAACTACTAGGGCCCATTGTAATGTTTGTTTCACATCCAAGATGTTGATTAGGTATTGCTTCTGACATTCATTCCATTTTACTTTTCCTCGTTAGTGTAGCGGGGTCTGCGCCCTGGCTTCTAATGAAACCACCTATTATTGATTCCTCTCTTGGCTGAACAGAAGGTTAGATGAGATGGCTTCTTTGTTATGTTATAAACTCATCTACTGCTCATTCGGTTCTCAAATGATTGAATAAGACCTGGATGAAGGGAACAAAACAAATATCAGTTTGATCGAAAACAATGGTGGCCCACCAAAAGTTTTTAATGGTGGGTGTTGAATCAACATTGTTTCCAGTGATGTGGTCCACCCAAAATTTTGATGTACCTTATTTTTGGGTTGATGACTTAAAATGATCTGGAATAATGGATAGATGGTGTGGATGAAACAAATATATCATAGTGGGGCCACATAACACGTTAGCAACCCATGGACAATAGTGTACTAATGATGGTGCTATGCGGGCCCCACCATGATTTATGTGTTATATTCATGTCGTCCATCCATTTCTGATTATTATTTTAGGTAAGCCCATGTTTACAAGACGCATATAATTGGTTTTCCTGCTATGTGGGCCTTCCTTTGTCAAGCTGCTGGTGTTGTGGATATTTGAGGACCCATTTTTGTTTGTTTGTTTGTTTGTTTTTTTTTTTTTTTTTTTTTTTTTTTTTTTTTTTTTTTTTTTACTTCCTGCTATGTGGGCTATTGTGGCTGTTTGAGAAGCCCATGTTTACAGGACCCTTTTTTTTTTTTTTTTTTGCTTCCTATTATGTGGGTTGTTGTGGCTGTTTGAGAAGCCCATGTTTACAGGACCGTTTTTTGTTTTGTTTTGTTTTGCTTTGTTTTGTTTTGTTTTGTTTTTTTTTTTTTTTTTTTTTTTTTTTTTTTTTTTTTTTTTTTTTTTACTTCCTGTTATGTGGGCTGTTGTGGCCGTTTGAGAAGCCCATGTTTATAAGGCTCAATTTTGTTTTGTTTTGTTTTTTTTGTTTTGTTTTTTTTTTTTTTTTTTTTTTTTTTTTTTTTTTTTTTGTTGTTGCTTCCTGCTATGTGGGCTGTTGTGGTTGTTTGAGAAGCCCATGTTTACAAGACCCATTTTTGTTTTTCGTTTTTTGCTTCTTGCTATGTGGGCTGTTGTGGCTGTTTGAGAAGCCCATGTTGATTGTACATATCAGTATCTCTGGTAGGATTTTATATTTTTTTATTTTTAACTTGCAGTTTTGACATTTATTGATGAAATTAGCCTTGTTAAGCACATGACTATGATAGCTAGCCCTACACAGGAGATTCCCTTCCATGATTCACCACAGGGATCACCACCAGTTAATCTCCATCTGCACAAAATTGTATTACAGTAACAACTGAAAATTAGAAGATGATAACTTCAGTGCCTGAAGAGTAGAAGGAATATACATTCGTGGAAGGTTATTAGATCCCAAGCAATCCATCTTTTCGTGGATGGATTATACATTCCTCCTATAATTTGTGAATGCATGGATTATCAGATCCCACAATCCACGGAATAGTAGATGTCTCCTGCCCAAAGGCATGTATGGTTGGAGAACATGGTTCCTAAATAGATTACTTTGGTTTGATGTTATTTTTTTTTTTTATTTTTTTTTTACTTTCTTTCCCTTACAGCATTGTAAACACATATATCTTGTGAAGAAAATGAAAATTTTTACTTGGATATGTTACCTCAAGTTTTTTGCCCACATTACTAGCATTTTGAAAACATGGGCCCACTTTTATGGCCCACTTGTTGATTAGTTTCGCCTAAGAATCAGCCAAACTATTCATTTACATGGGCTTAATAAAATGAAATAATTTTATCCCATCTTTTTTTTGTCAATCGGATTTTTCAACGATTCCCTATTTCAACTCTATCTAGTGTGAATATCCAACTTATTACCTTTAACTTTGTTACAGGTTATCCAAACACAAAAACAAAGTTACCTGTAAGTAAGTTACAACTTACATCCAAACATGATTACTTGTAACTTACACCTATAAGTAAGTTACATGTAAGTTTCTTACAACTTAAAAAAGTTACAGGCATCTAAACAGACCCTAAATGTTATAATCACCATATTGTTGTACATCTCATGCATGTATACAGGGCAGTTTGTGTTGGTCGCCGGAAAATATGCGCTAGTTATGCTCATTTTTCTTGTAGTGCGTTGAAAATGTCATGCTCTCCCAATTCAAAAGAAATAGATCAAGCAAATATGCATTTACTTAGCTTTGGTTAATTTTCTTTTGTTGAATGAACTCATATCCTAGTCGTCTGATTAGTTAGCATCAAGGAAATCCAGAATTAGTAAACAAATGATGATATTTTCTACACGTAACTGAGCCAATTCCTTCTTTCACACAGGACTTGAAGAGGAAGAAGTCTTGAATTTCAAATAATAATAAAAATAATAGGACTCTTTTACACAGGAGAGGAAGAAGTCTTGAATTTCAAATAATAATAAAAATAATAAGACCATTTCAATGACAAACATTTCTGTAACCCCATTATAAATACTAGCCTAATTCTCTTACATAACCCACAGCCAAAAAACTCCTCATTTTATAACATTTAGAGTTTCATAGCATATATACATACACAATCCTAGACAGATTTTCAAGATGTCCACCGGCTTTCTTCTCTTAGCATTTTTTGCATTCAGTTTCTCCTTTACCTCCGCATCCGATCCCAGCCCTTTACAGGATTTCTGTGTCGCTGTGCGCAACAGCCCAGGTATTTTCACTCCATTGAAAAAAAAAATAAAAATCAAGTAACTGCATCATTGCTGCAAATAATATTTCATGTAAATGCAATCCACCCCATTCGTGAAAGGATTCACATGATGAATGGGATACAACACCAACCTCATTGTCTGTTATTTTCTATTTATATTGTTTTAATAATTCTTGAAAGAATATGCTGCTTACAATCTCTTTTGTGTTATATGATGGCAGTGTTGGTGAATGGATTTGTGTGCAAGGACCCAATGCAAGTTCAAGCTGATGATTTCTTCTTCACGGGATTGGACAAATGTAAGACCCGTATCCTAGCCCATACCGTTCCTTAGGCTTCCGCGGTCCTCCCGGTCAGATTCCGGTGACCCGCGATCTGTAACCGGCATCTGCGTGCGATCCTGAGTCATATCCCGCATTCCAAAGTCGGCTCGACGCGAGACTTGTACCCTAACGACCGTGCCGTCGCAACGGTTCCAATGTTGTGTCTCGCGCGCCGAGGCGATACCCCGGGCCAGGAGATGTGGGCCCGTGTTCAGTTCGAGAAAAACGTCACGTATTTGTAAAACCCAAGAGAAATATGTCAAATCAATCACATCACTAGTCAAAGTACAACACCCATCCCCAAGTACAACTACCCTCCCCAAAGTCAACTCTCTCTCTTACAACCAAGTACACCCATCACTCACCCATCACTCACACCCATCACTCACCCATCTCTCTCTCTCTCTCTCTCTCTTACACCTCTCTCTCTCTCTCATCTCTCTCCCTCATTCTCCAAGCAATCCACGTCCAAGCTCCATGAGAGAGCTTTGTGTGGCCCACTTCCTATCTCCCATCTCCACCATCCTAAGATCATCATGACCGTTGAAATCGTTCCCTTGGAGCTCTAGAGGTTATAGGCAGAAGGAGGAAGAGGAGATCAAAGGTGGGTGTTCTTTAGGTAGATCCTTTCATTTTCTTGCATAGGGCAAGTGGGACCCACCAATCAATGGTGAGGATCCCATCTTGGTCCCTAGGTGTGACCAATGGCCCACCTTGATCGCACGCATGTATTATAATGCAAGAGGGGCCCATAGTGGCTGGGCCCCTCCCACAACCATCGTCTCTCTTTCCCATCTTGTGACCCACCCTGATGAAGGTTTAATCTCCACCATCCAACCCATCTGGCCATCCGTCCTGGACAGGCCCTGGATGAAGGCAAAACACAAATTTCAGCCAGATTCAAATCAGGTGGGCCATGTACACATGGACCCACCTTGATGTATTACCCACGTCGTCCATCCAGGCCTCCCAGGTCATGGGCCTGGGAATGAGGTGGATGCAAATCCCAGGTGGAGCCCACAGTGCTGTATCTTGCACGTGGGACCACTGTGACATGAGTGTTTTATGCACGCCCTCCAGTCCACTGGAAGTGGACCCCACCTTGATGTATGTATTAAATCCATGACATCCATTCAATTTTCTAGCTCGTTTTAGGCCTTGAACCAAAAAATGAAGCCAATCCAACTCTCTGGTAGCCACACCAGCAATAAGACTATTTTAATAGTGGTAAATTGTTAGGGCCCATTGTGATGTTTTGGTACGTCAAGATATATCCAATATTGGACTCATTGGACCTATCCCGAGCCTGGGAACCCACCCGATGGACTAGATCACCCTGATGTGGGCCCCACCTATGAAAAACCTCACATATAAAAAAAAAAGAGGGGTTGACGCTGCTGCTGCCAGCGTCCAGAGAACGCTGCAGCAAGCAGCGTCCTGCTTCTTGTAAAATTGGTAGGGACAGTGGGCCCCACCACAAGGGACACCATGATGCATGTTGAACATTAACACCACCCATTTGATGGGCCCCCTTTAATTATTTGGACACCCCAAAAATCAGCCGTACACGGAACTCAGGTGGCCCACACCAAGAAACAGTAAGGATTGAACGTCTACCATTGAAACTCTTTTTGGGTCCCGAAAGTTTTGGATAAATTTGAAATTTGTTTTTCCTCTTTATTTAGGTCTTTGTGACCTTATGAGTAGGTTGGATGGAAAATCAACGTTATGGTGGGCCCCACGTGGGACCCACTTATGAAGAGGATTGGCTGGTGTATATTTACACTAGCTAATATAGCTGCTGTGTTGACGTCCCAAGTTCAGTGGGTCTAATCATGAGGTATATGTTATATCCCACCGTCCATTCATTTCTTGTGGGTCCCACACGTGTGGACCCACCTGGTATATATGTTTCATCCAGGCCGTCCAACGTGGCCCACCATGATGTATTTATTCTATATCCACTCCGTCCATCTGTCCAGGGACGTGGGACACACCTGGTCTGGGTAGATTGATTGGTGCACCTCACTCCAGCTATGTAGCTGTTGTACCAAATCAGCAAGTTTTGTGGGCCACCGTGATGTATTTGTTTCATTCACACCGTCCAGATAGAGCTAGATGGTGTTGGACAATGTTTGGGCGGTGCTTATCATCATTAGGGTGCCATGTGCCCCATAGAATGATAGTGTACAGTGATACACATGTTGCACCTGTAACTATTGAAATGATTTTAGATGTAATCCAAGCTCCCACTTGAGGCCCACCTTGATGTATTTAGTGGCCCATCCGTCAAGCCCACTTTGATGTATTTTGTGGCCCATTCGAGAGGCCCACTTTGATATACTTGTGACCCATCTGTGAGGCCCACCTTAATATATTTGTAGCCCATCTATGAGGCCCATTAATGCAGCCCACTTGATGTGTATGAGGCCTATTAGTGCGGCCCATTAATGCAGCCCACTTGATGTGTATGAGGCCCATTAGTGCGGCCCATTGATGCAGCCCACTTGATGTGTATGAGGCCCATTAGTACGGCCCATTGATGCAACCCACTTGATGTGTATGAGGCCCATTAGTGTGGCCCATTGATGCAGCCCACTTGATGTGTATGAGGCCCATTAGTGTGGCCCATTGATGCAGCCCACTTGATGTGTATGAGGCCCATTAGTGCGGCCCATTAATGCAGCCCACTTGATGTGTATGAGGCCCATTAGTGTGGCCCATTGATGCAACCCACTTGATGTGTATGAGGCCCATTAATGCGGCCCATTGATGCAGCTCACTTGATGTGTATGAGGCCCATGTGGAGGGCCCACCTGTGATGTATATTAGGCCCATGTGTAGAGCCCACCTATTGTGTATTTGAAGCCCATGGGTTGTGGCCCATTGCGATGTATTCGAGGCCCAAGGGCAAAGTCTGATGTGATATGTTTATGGCCCATATGATGAGGCCCATTGAGATGTATTTTCGGCCCATGTGATGCGGCCCATAGTGATGTGTATTAGGCCCATGTGATGCGGCCCATAATGATGTGTGTTAGGCCAATGTGATGCGGCCCACTTGATGTATGAGACCCTTGTGTGAGGCCATGGGCCCACTATACGTTTGACTCTATGTGGGCCATTCATTAGGAGCAATGATGGTTAAATGTCCACATTGATGGGCGATAATAGTTAAATGTCCACGTTGTGACCTTCCCTTAGGCCCTTTGTTAGGCCGATTACCGATTCCGATTATCGAGGCCGATTCCGATTGTCGAGGCCGATTCTGATTACTGAGACCGATTGTCGAGGCCAATTATATAGGTTGATTATTAAGGCCGATTATCGATGCCAATTGTCGGTACCGATTATGACTATGTGACAGTATAACATCATGGTACATGCTCATACGCATCATCTGTATGTTTATTATGAGATGTGGTTGACCATTGCAGATGTCATTGGGCAGGTTGTTATGAGACTCCTTGATAGGCGGAGATTGTCTCACATGAGCGTACGATATGCGCGGGATTGATGCATGACTGAATTGTATGACTCATGCATCTTGTATTGTGTGTTGTGATTACTATACACCCTAGTGACATCAGGGCCGTAGCCTCCACAGGTATGTCGTGGATGGTTAGATGGGACACCGAAAATGTTTAGTTCGAGCATCTGGGCACTTTGGATGTCCGTGAGTGAAAGTCCCTAAACCTCCGTGGCCAGGAACGCCCCAATGTCTAGACCGAATGGATACATGAGCGCTCAACTGCCGAATACTAGTAGGCCGTGTCTCCCACTATGTCATGGTCAGTTGGGAGGGAGTGTGGCCTTATCCGCCCTAGTGATGGAGCTGTAAGTTAGGCTGAGTTTGACCAGCTTCTAAATGGGTCCACTATCGATGAGCTGGGTAAGCATTGGTATACTACTGGCAGGTGGGTAGTGAGGTCTTTTCCACTCACTGGGTTGTGCGCCCGGCCGGGGCGGTAACTAGCTTGGAGTGTACTAGACCCCGGTGATGATCCCAGAGATGTACAGTATTGATATGTAGACTTATTGAGCAGGAGTTGCATACTCAGCATTTTAACCATTCATTCATTCATTCACTATCCACTCGGGCTGGTGGTGCGCAACTAATTGTTATGTGTACCTTCATAATGGCCAGAATTTCGATTGGGGCGCGTGACTAACCTAAGATCAGGAGTTTACCACATTGAGTCTGACTATCCAAATTTAAGTATGAGACTAGTTTGGATAGAAATCTCTTGTGATGGGATGGACCCCGTAGCCTGCGACACTACATACTACCATCCCGACTTCACACTTTATCTTGGTCATTTCATTCGCACTGCATATTGCATTACATCCGCAGCATATGGCATTTTGGGTTGCTATGTTTCTGCATTTATATGGCCTAGATGAGGCTGATAGTATTCGTAGCTCTATAGAATTGCATATTGTATTGCATCCTCAGTATCTGATATTTGGCTCATTATGTCTCTGCATTGCATAGTCGACCTACATTACTTTCTCAGCATATGATATTGGCTTATTATGCTTTTGTATTGCATAGCCTGGATAAGGCTGATGATATTTATGGACTTACCAGCATATTTCCGCATTACTCTGATATTGTACGATTTATGGATTGCTAGTATTTTCAATTACTCTGATATTTATATGCTTGGCACGTGCATCGCACACACTTACACCACCCTTTAAGCTTTCTATAAGGTTATGTACGATAGATGCGTGCAGGTGGCGTTAGGTTGCAGTAGCATTGAGCTTGGAGCATGCAATGGTCTTCTGGAGCTTCCGATATTGTTATTGTATTTCCTTTTATACATTATACTTAAAAGTTTTGATATTAGTGGATATGTGATGATGATGTTGCCTTTGTGACTTGGGTAAGCTTGTGGTTATGCTTCTTACGAGGTAAATGTATGTTGGAAAATCCTCCTCGTAGGATCTTAGGATTGGAATCTAGCTTATGGGCGCTAGAAGCAGAGAATGGGGTACTACGGAGGTTGTCGACACCGGATTCGGCGATATGAAATTTTATGAGCCCGATTTCTGGGTTTGGGGCGTGACAACAAACCAGGTAACACGAGTAACAAAGTTGGGTCCAATGTGACCCAAGTAAACGTAGCCCAGATAGCAGGACTCAACACCCTCGGAGTCTCCTTGGTTCGGATTGACTATGCACCCTATGGTCTCAATGCACCCCACACGCACCCAAGGGCGACAGAGATCTTAACAGTTTTGGAGGGCACCCTCTATGTCGGATTTGTCACTTCCAACCCTGACAATCGCCTCATAACAAAGGTCCTTCAGAAGGGCGATGTGTTTGTCTTCCCAATAGGCCTGGTTCACTTCCAGTTTAACATTGGCCTCACCAATGCCATAGCCATTGCAGGACTGAGCAGCCAGAGTCCAGGAACTATCACCATTGCGAATGCTGTGTTTGGATCGAATCCACCCATCTCAGACGACGTTCTTGCCAAGGCATTCCAAGTTGATAAGAACATAGTTGATTATCTCCAATCGCAGTTTGGAATGAAAAACTAGAGCATGCCCCATACAATAAAATGGGAGTGCAACCTTATTATTTATTTTTGTCTCTTGTTTTCTTTCTTTATTTGTTTCTGTTTAATGATATCTAATGGATTATAGCACGTTACGAAAAATCTCTCTTGATAATTATACTATTGACGGATCTAAAAATGAGCCCATTCTTTAATGTTGCATGCATGATGAAAGGTCAACGGTCAGATTTCTAGTATACAGTAGGGACTGTTAGCCATAATGACAAGAGGATCGAAATAGTTATATGAAAAAACATCCCATTGAATGATTCCATACAATGGAAGCCTGTAACGTTATGCAAACTACATAACCAACTTTCGTGAAGGACATTGATTCAAAATCATGGCTGAGTTTTCTCTTAACCTGGGAGAATGATGGTGATATCTAGACTGTCCGTGCTGATCATCCAAATTAAAAGAAGAACACCTAACGCATCCGTTCGACAATCAAAACTAATCCAGTGGACACGATTAAAGAGAGGGCCACGTTCTTGCGATAGATAATGAAATATAGAATAGACATGTTTGTGAAGATGCAGACTACCAACACCTGGACAGAAAGACCCTTTGAAGCTTTATTGTTCCTTGGGATTGTTCATGCAAAACATCCATGTCATCAAGACATATGTAGCAAACGTGAATGTGGAATTGATGTAGGACGTGGCACAATACATTCCTAGCATGGTTGGACCAAAAGAAGGTGAACAGTAAATTGGTCATAGCTTTTGATCTTGGGTATCCTTATGGGGCGCACAACCTATCAATCTTTACTGGAACTGGCCATTCGAGGTGAATCGACCCATGAAGTGAGTTACGTCTATCCGTATCATCAGAAAACGCGTGCATTCAGTTCAAAAATGAAAATTTAAGTAAAATTACTATTTTTAGTAATTCTGATTTTCTAATATTTTTTTATTTTTAGAGTTTTAGATTTTCTTCTTTTTTAGAAACAACTTGTAATTATGCTAGGACTCTTTTAACAAGAGTTTATTTGAAAATTTTATTTTAGAAATTAGGCTTTAGAAGAGTTTCACTAGAATTAAGATTTATATTAGAGCTAGAATTTTGCTATTTTTGATAATTATGAATTTTAGTTTATTTATTTTTATTTTATTAATGTTTGTAACAAGGACACATACAGATTAAACAATTATTAATAAATATATATATATATTTTTTTAGAATTTATTTCTATTTTCCCTCGTGGAATCTCTATGAGGAGTCCAGAGAAATTCCATGGATTCGGAGTTATTATCACCTGAAGAAGACGGTGCTCGACCTCATCACATTCTTCCCTGTGTCAGTTAGTATCAAAGCAAGGATTCTCCTCAGATTTATGGCTTCTAACGATGGGTCGGGCAACATCCCCATGGACGGTGCTCTAGGGAATTTACCTTTAATAGTGACAACTTTCGAAGTGGTGTAGTGAGAGAATTGGCAAGTCATGTAAGGTTTGCAGGCTGTCACCGATCACATGGCGTAGGCCCTAGGGTAGCTACGTGTTCATGGTGGTGATCCACCCCTAGTAGACACTAGAACTCGTAATTGCACTAATTGCGGGACGATGCCGCCAGTGAACCACAGGATCACTCCTGAGAAGGTGGGATCCAACGACATGATTCCACAACATCCCGGATAAGGCATTGATTAGATAGATCGAACAAATCAAGAATTCAAGATGAAAGTCGATCTTCCTTGTTTCAATGGCCAACTCCACTTCAAGGACTTCCACGATTGGTTGCCTATGAAATAGGGGTGAAGACCGCTTGAGTTGAAGAAGGAATATGCCAATATGTCCTAGAGGGGGGTGAATAGGACTTTTAAAAGTTTTTATGGTTTATTCAAAATCTTATTTCACTAATCCTTTTAAATATACAAATATCAGGATTACTCAAATGTAACTCTACTGGCTTCCAAGCTTGGTAAAGGATCCAATCACAAACTGCTTAAAGAGTAAATAATATAGTCTAGTTCATGATGGATATGACTGTGTAGGTGTGTGAGAAGTGATCAGATATTTAGATATGAAAGTATTAATGTAAATCACTTAATCAAAATAATAATCTCAAACACAGTCATTTTATAGTGGTTCAACGATATGTCTACTCCAATCCCGGCTGCCGCACTCAACCCTTGAGTGTACCGGATTTCGCTAAGGAGGTTTCCCAGGGTTCACCTTAAACCTAAGGTTTTAAATCAGGTTCACCTTCAACCTTTACATAGAGGTTTCTACTCGGTTCACCTCTAACCCTAGAGTTTTATTGGTTCACTCCTAACTAGATGTTTATGCTCTCATAAAGCAAGGGTCCACACAACGCACCCAGATGTTTATGCTCTCCACGGAGCAAGGGTCCACACAACGCACCCAGATGTTTATGCTCTCCACAGAACAAGGGTCTACACAACGCACCCACCACGTATACTCCCGCCGGAGGCTTCCTTGAGGACTTCAAAGGGTGAGAACCACTTAGGACCCAATCCTAGAAAGGAATGATCACAAGTGTCCTCTTGGACTCTTGATACTTACAAATAAGCTGATGAGTCCCGTTTAGCACAATGAAAAAGATCTCCTCCTTGTTGTTGAAGAGTCTTCGGCTCCCTTGATCCGCAACACAAAAGATGTACCAGTACATGGTTTCGGGTTGGGTCAAGGTTATGATGGAATCCTACTCTCTAAACGTTTTCCTATAAGGAAGGTAGAGTAGTTTCAATCTTATGCATTCAAGGCATCCCAGCTTAATGATTTGCCATTAAGGTAGTAGCTGGAGGATCCTTGAATGCGGAAGTTCATTCCCCAATCCACTCTATTGAATGTCAATGGTGAGGGTGGATTGGAGGATGAACTCTCTTGAGAGAAAGGGCTTTAGATATAAGATATAAGTTGAAACACTCAAAAACTCTCTCTTCTTTCTCTCACAGCAACAAAAGACAAGTCCTCTATATATAGGCAAAAAGTTCTAACGGATATAAAATGGTCACATTTATGACGGAGTTCGATGTCAACGAGTAAGTTCGATATCATCGAGCGTATACTCTCGATCTCATCGATGATCTACTCGATGACTCAGACTCAATGTCATACACTTTTGAAACTCTTTACCAATTGGTCGATGAATCGAAACTATTGTCGATGTTATCGGATTTCGAACTCTGATTCCATCGATGACGGGATCGATCCATCGACACTTGAAAAATGAGAGAGACTTGACTTTGAAATATTTCAGGTTTTCATGAGTGATCGGGGAACCGTCGAAATCATTGGAATTTGAATGTCGATGATATAGAGATCAGAGTCGATGCATCAATAAATCCAGCGGATTTAACTTTAAGCTTGCTGGACGATTTATGTCTTTCTCCGATACAATCGACCTGGTGTCGATATCATCGATATTTGAATATCGATTCTATCGAAGGCCCCCCGATCATAGTTAAAAAACGACCTGAAATATCTGTTGTAAGAAATGCGCGCCCTCGATCGATATCATCGATGGACCTCCGATCTTATCGATATTTGAATTCAAATCATATCGGACAGTCATCGATATATTGAAGGAATTTGAGATTTTCATTAAAAAACAGGGGCGCCGGAAGTCAGCCTGTCGATCTTATCGAGCCACTCTCGATGGACTCTAGTTTTGAATATCGATGATATCGATATGTGTATTGATACATCGATAATTCGTCCAGATATATTGTGAAGTTGCTGGACATATTTAGTGCTTATATCGATGATATCGATAGGTGCATCAATACATCGATAAATCCGTCCAGATGAATATTTAGTTGCTGGACACTTTTGGTCCTCTCATCGATAATATCGTTAAGGTATTGAGGACATCGACAGTGTAGGTCGATCATATCGAGGGTTCTTCGATAAAATCAACAAGGTGAGAAAAACTTAGAGATTTTCATATTTTGTAAAAAGTTTTCTCACCCTAAAACCCTATGATTTCTAACTCGTTTTTAAGGGTTTTTCTTTACCTGGTGTTTTGGGTCATGGGATGTGAGGCTTTAGATTCACTTGTGACGAGCTTGTACACATCCGGTTGAGGCAAATGCTTGAATTGATCTTCCTATCGAGCTTTGTAGACAATCTGACCTACCACTCACGTAACTTGACAAACTAGGGCACTTTCAATCTCCCCCTTTGTCAATTACGTGACAAAACTCCCAAAACACCCTAGAATCTTCTAGATAAACATACCCTAAATTGTGTGTACATGTTTTTACACAATTTTACAGTTTCTAACCCATGTACACAACCCGTAGCTGCTCCCCCTTTCTGTAAACTCCAAATCCCCCTTGCGTGTTACGGCTACTCCCCCTAACACCTGCCACAACCTTTAAACAGATATACAATTTTCATTCGGGGTGTTTGTAAACGTTCTCCCTCTTTTTGTCAGTCATTGATAAAGATATCTCAGATGATATTGACTGAAGCTTGAAACACTTGGGAGAACCAATCAGGTAGAAGTAGAACAATTGATGTATAATGAATTAATTCAGTTTAAACGAGACATCAATTTCAGAACATATGGATGCATATTAAACAAAAATAAAACAGTGATCTAGCAGTTTAGAATATTTGTTAACAAACATCACATGCATTCCATATCAGAAACTTGATAAATCAGGGGAACTCAACACAGATATGACAAAAAAAAGTTGATCATTATATTTAGCCATACAAGAACCAAAACTGCCCTAGACGGCAGTAAGGCCCAAACAAAAAAAACTGTTCAGTCTAAAATATACTGTTCCACACAGCAGTAACCAAAACAAAATATCAAGCCCATATATGGGAAGCCGATTTTGTTGCATATCATGTTGATAATTCAGGGGTATGGTAGATGGAGGTCCCTAGATGTGTGGATGACGTTTACCAACTGAGAAACAATTAGAGATGGAAGGCAGATCTTTGACCCTCTGGCAACTGAGTATACGATCATGGTCATGAGGCCGGTGAGATCGGACCTGTTGGTACTTCTGGGATAGATGTTGGTGGCGAAGATACCATGCAAGATCCGAAATCTGGGATCCATATACTTGGCTTTTAATGCATTCCCTTGGTGCCAGGGGATGTCCATACCATTGCAAAGATACATAGTAACCCTGGATCGAATGTCCATGTTATCAAGATCCATCTCTGGGATACCTTCTGGGACCATGTTGAGTCCAATAGTTTTGGCTATTATAGCTGGCGTGATAAACACATCACCACCACCCAAAGATACCATGAACAACGGAGGGTCAGCCACCAGTGAATGACACGCAGTAGGGAAGTTGCGTGTTCTCTCAAGTTGGCATGGCCCACGAAAGTTCAGAACAGGCAGCCAATCTATTGCGGCAAACAAGGGTTCCAATTTGTATGGTTTGAGGCATTCCCTGTCTACCCTTCTTTCATGAATAAGCTTCCTGCCCATGTATTCGGGTGGTCGTGAACTTGCTCCAGTTGGAGGAGGTGGTGCCGGAGATTCGGTTTGGGACCCACCTCGTGATCTTTGTCGATTGGGGATCCCACTTTCTGAGGCTTTCGCTCTTTTTCTAGAGGCGAGGACTTTTTGTCGGGTAGCTCTGGAAGAGTCCCCCTGACTGGATGCTACTGCTTGTTCCTTTCCCATGTGACAGATACGATTTGGGAAAAACAACAAAAAAAATGACAAAACGATAAATACCCAAAAGAGAATGGACTCTTGACGTGTTAGAAGGGTATTACCTGATTTGTGGAATGATTTGAGCAGTCTGACGTGGCTTCAACTAATTTGGTCGAGAAAATCGAGCAGAAAAAATGACAGAGAAAACCTTTGAGAAAATAGCCCCCTTTTTGTTTCGCTGGTTTTTTTCGGGCAGCATCTATCGATATGATCGACCATTGTTTCGATAATATTGAGAGGTTACTTATCGATTCTATTGAGTCTATTTTCGATATCATTCTTGGTTGCTCGACTTTTCATATCCTAAAAAGGTGTCGATAATATCGACCTTTTATCGATAAATCGAGAATGTCATATCGACAATCTCATCGAAGATGAGAATTTTTAGTTTTCTGCATTCAGACAGATCTTCAAATATACTTTTCATATTTCTATCAACAGTATACTCAACAAAAATTATGTACACAAACTGTACACAACAAAATTTTAAACATTTGATTGTTTACACAAAAAGAGGAGGTGAAGCACCTCAGATATATCATTTGACGTTCAACAAAAAATGTTTCCTCATTTTAGCACAGGTTCAGATTCTGATACATGATCTGAACTAATTCTTTCTTACCCATTTCATTTTGTTGATCAATTTGAGTGGTGGTGCAGAGGCATTGCTTCTATCCATATCCTTAAGAGAACTTTTGAAGTTTTGTATTTCTCTGGTTGATAAATGATTCTGACCAGAGTTAGGTTTAGTCCTCCTAGGTGTAATGCATTCATCCTTATAATGACCTGAATCACCACACAAATAACACATTGGAGTTGTTCTGGTTTTACTTCCAGAGGCAGCAGATTTTTCAGATCTAGGTGCTGCATTTTCAGCCTTTGGCTTAAATTTTTCATATCCAAGCCCGCTTTTATCCTTTCCACGTCTTCCCATTCCTAACAGTTTTTCTAGCTTTTCGCTACTCTGGGAAAACTTGTAGTTTATCGTGGCTATCTTCTTAGATTCTTCCAGATCAAACAGGAGTGTATGATTTTCATTGTAGAGAAGTCTATTCTTATCTTTTAGCAGTTCAACCTGTATGTTCAGTTTTACAGACTAGTTTTCAAGAAGGGTATTAATTCGTTCAAGTCTATCATTTTCCATATGATATTGCTGCAGATCATTTATCAATTGTGTTGATTTTCAATGTTTTATCCAAATCTTTCTCCAGCAACTTACCTTTGTTTTCTGTTATTCCGAGTCTCTTAAGGATATTAATGCTATGAATATAGAGTTGATTATACGCATCTTGCAGTTTATCCTTTTCAATTTCTTCTTCTTCTTTTCCATTGTCGGATGAGGATGATTCCGTAGCTTGTTGTTCTCTCTTGTTTTTAGATTCTGTGGGAATGATTTGAGTAGTGGAGACCATGAGGATTTTTAAAGATCTTTGATCTCCATCACTCTTTGAGTCATTGGATTTTGAATTTGACTCCTCAGTATTATCCCACGTGGCAGCCATTGCCTTGCCCTTAGTTTTTCTGTTGGGCATTCGGTTGATAGGTGTCCATACTCATGACAGGCATATCATTGTGGTTCTTTGGTTCTTTTACCAATTTGCCTGTAGAAGGTTTATAGTTCACCTTTCTTCCCTTGGAAGGACGACCATGATTCTTCTGGAAGAATCTTCTGAATTTTTGTGCTAGCAAAGCCACTTCTTCATCTTCATCTTCCTTTTCACTTTCACTGTCCTCATGAATTGTTTTCTTTGAGGTTTTTAGGATAGTGTTTTTGGCCTTTTGGGATTGAGTGAAGTGTAGTTCAAAAGTTCGTAGGGAACTTACCAGTTCTTCTACTTTCATTTCATCTATATTCCTACACTCCTCAATTGTTGTTACCTTGGGATTAAATCACTCTCGTAGGGATCTTAGAATTTTTCTACAAATTTTTAGCACCGGAACTTTCTCTCCCAATCCACCCATGGAGTTGCAGATGATATTTAGATTTGTAAAGAACTCCATAAATGTCTCATGCTCTTCCATTCTGAGACTTTCGAACTGTGAAGTTGGGAGTTGAAGTTTGGGCTTCACAGTGCTTGTGCCTTCATGGGGGTGTTTCCAATAAATCCCATGCTTCCTTGGATGTCCCACACATACTTATCTGATTGAATATATCCTGGGACATGACACAGTAGACAACATTCATAGCCTTGGCTTCAGATGTTTGTCTTTCTTTGTCGAATGCTGTACACTTTTCTTTGGATTTGGGCTTTGTGATTGTTGTGCCACTATCAAGTATAATTTGTTCAGTAGGTGGCACATATCCACTTTCAACTATATCCCAAATGTCATGATCCAAAGATCTCAGAAAGTAGTGCATCCTAGCCTTCCAGTATGCATAATTTGAGCCGTCAAATACTAGAGGTCTAGTGACTGATGAGCCCTCTCCTTTGGCCATATTCCCAACTTTAGTCAAGATCACTCTCTAGGCGGTGAAGCCCTTAAAGAGAGACCCTCTCTGATACCAAAGACAGCTTGACTTGAAGAAGGAATATGCCAATATGTCCTAGAGGGGGGTGGATAGGACTTTTAAAAGTTTTAATGGTTTATTCAAAATTCTATTTCACTAATCCTTTTAAATATACAATTATCAGGATTACTCAAATGTAACTCTACTGGCTTCCAAGCCTGGTAGAGGATCCAATCACAAACTGCTTAAAGAATAAACAATATAAAGTCTAGTTCATGATGGATATGACTGTGTAGGTGTGTGAGAAGTGATCAGATATTCAGATATAAAAATATTAATGCAAATCACTCAATCAAAATAATAATCTCAAACACAGTCATTTTATAGTGGTTCGACAATAAGTCTACTCCACTCCCGGCTGCCGCACTCGACCCTTGAGTGTACCGGATTTCACTAAGGAGGTTTCCCAAGGTTCACCTCAAACCTAAGGTTTCAAATCAGGTTCACCTTCAACCTTTACACAGAGGTTTCTACTCAGTTCACCTCTAACCCTGGAGTTTTACTGGTTCACTCCTAACAAGATGTTTATGCTCTCCATAAAGCAAGGGTCCACACAACGCACCCGGATGTTTATGCTCTCCACAGAGCAAGGACCCACACAACGCACCCAGCTGTTTATGCTCTTCACAGAGCAAGGGTCTACACAACGCACCCACCACGTACACTCCTGCCGGAGGCCTCCTTAAGGACTTCAAAGGGTGAGAACCACTTATGACCCAATCCTAGAAAGGAATGATCACAAGTGTCCTCTTGGACTCTGGATACTTACAAATAAGCTGATGAGTCCCGTTTAGTACAATAATGAAGATCTCCTCCTCGTTGTTGAAGAGTCTTTGGCTCCATTGATCCGCAACACAAAAGATGTACTAGTACTTGGTTTCGGGTTGGGTCAAGGTTATGATGGAATCCTACTTTCTAAAGGTTATGATGAAAGTGTGTGGCAAGCCATTATATCTAAATGGATCCCTCTTATGATGGAAGTAGTAATCAATGATGGAACTATATCAATGAAAGAAATTGCATTTAGTTTTTAGACTACGGTTCAGAAAAGTGAAAGCAGTGCAAATGCAAAAGCCTTAAATGCAATAACTTGCACTCTATTACTAGATGAATTTAAAAGAATAATTTCTTACGATACAACTAAATGAGCATGGGACATTCTCGAAATGACACATGAAGGATCTATTATAGTAAAAAAAAATCTAAAATTCAAATGCTCACAACCAAATTTGAGGAGATTCATATAAAAGAAAATGAGTCTTTTGTAGAATTATATATGAAATTAAATGACATAGTAAATTTCATGTGGGGTCTTGGAGATAAAATCTCTAAAAGCAAGGTTTTCGCAAAAAACTGTGATTACTTCCTAATAGATTTAATTCAAAGGTTACTGTTATATAGGAATTAAGGGATATAGATGTTATGAAGGTTTAGGAGTTGGTTCTCTTCAAACTTATGAGTTAAATTTCAAAGCTCCTAAAGTCAAGTCCATAGCTCTTAAATGTTCTAAATCTAATTCTAAGGAATATAATGTAAATTCTGATTTTGAAGAAAATGAAGATGATATGATAATGTTAGCAAAGAAATTTTATAGAATTTTCAAAAATAAGAAAAGAACAGATTATCAAAAACCATTTGATAAATGAAAAAGAAAATCAAAATTTTGAAAATCTGAAACAAAAGACGGCTATTGTTTCAACTGCTCAGAATATGGGCATTTAACGTCTAAATGTCTTAAAAAGGATAAATTTAAAAGAAAAGGCACTGTCACGCCCCAAACCCGAAAATTGGTTTCACAGGAATCCCGATTGCCGAATCCTGGGCCGACAGCCTCTGTAGTACCCCATTCTTGGCTTCCAGTGCTCATACGCCAGATTTCGATCCTAGGATCCTACAAGGAGGATTTTCAATATGAATTTGTCTCATAAGAAGCATAACCACAAGTATACCCAAATCATAAGAACAACATCATCACCACATATCCACTAATATAATCACTTGAGTACAATACTGAAAAGGAAATACATGCATATAATAAAATCTCCAGAAGCTCTGTCGCACGCTCCTGCCCCAGCTTGACTGTGTCCTATCGTCACCTGCACGCATCTATCATGCATAAGCTTATAGAAAGCTTAGAGGGTGGTGTAAGTGTGTGTACAAGATAAGTGCCAAGTATTCAATACAATGCCTTAATCATACAATATCGGAATTACTAGCATGAATCATACGATATCAGAGTTAGTGGAAATACTGCAAGTCCATAAAAAATATCATCAACCTCATCTAGGATATGCAATGAAAAGACACAATAAGCCAATGTCATATATTGAGAAAGTAACGTAAATCGACTATATAATACAGAAACATAATGAACCAGATATCAGATATCGAGGATGTAATACAATATGCAATTCGGAAGAGCTATTAATACCATCAGCCTTATCTAGGTCATATAAATGCAGAAATATAGCAACCCAAAATGCCATATGCCATGGATGTAATGCGATATGCGATGCGAATGGAATGACCATGCTGGAGTGTGAAGTCGAGATGATAGTATGTAGTATCGCAGGCTATGGGGTCCATCACAAGGGACTTCTATCTAAACTAATCCCATACCTAATTTGGATAGTCAGACTTGATGTGGTAAACTCCTGATCTAAGGTTAGTCACGCGACCCAACTGAAATCTTGGCCATTGCGAATGTACACGTAACAAATAGTTGCGCACCACCAGCCCGAGTGAATAGTGAATGAATGAATGAATGAGTATGCAACTCCTGCTTCACAAATCGGTACTATATATCTCTGGGATCATCACCGGGGTCTAGTACCCTCTACACCAGCTTATCGCCTCATCACGCGCACAACTGGGTAAGTGGAAGAGACCTCACTATCTGCCTACCAATCCGGCCCGACTCATTGATAGCGAACCCATTCACGAGCTGGTCAGACTCATCTTAGCTATGCCTACTCCCTTAGGCGGGTAAGACCACACCCCCTCCCGGCCGACCATGACATAGTGGGAGACGCGGCCTACTGGTATATGGCCCTTATGCGCTCATATATATATATCCACCTGGTCTCGACGTTGGGGCGTCCTCTGGTACCAAGAGGGTTTAGGGATTTTTACCCAGGGCCATCTATGGCAGCCCGATGCTAGTAATAGATTTTCGGTGTCCCATCTGGCCATCCACGATATGCCTGTGGAGGCTACGACTCTGATGTCACTAGGGCGTACAGTAATCACAAAACACAATGTAAGATGCATGAGTTATACAATCCAGTCATGCATCAATCCTGCACATACCGTGCGCTCATGTGAGACAATCTCCACCTATCTGGGAGTTCATAACAACAAGTCCAATGGCATATGCAATGATCAACCACATCTCATAACAAACATATAGATGATGCGTATGGGCATGTATCATGATTCTATGCTGTCACATACTCATATTCGGTATCAATGACCAGCCTCGATAATCAGCATCGATGATCGACCTCGACAATGTGGACAATTAACCAACATTGCCCCAAAGAAGTGGCCCACATAGAGCCTAACGTATAGTGGACCCATGGCCTTATGAAGGGCCTAATATACAACACCATGGGCCCCACTCAAGGGCTTAATTCACATTATGATGGGCCTCTCCCATAGGCCTAATATACATCACAATGGACTCCATCGCCCGACCCTCAAATGCATCGCAATAAGCCTCATCACATAAGCCTCATATATATCACATTGGGCCTTAAACACGGGTTGAATACACATCACAACGGGCCTCAAATACGGGCAGCATATACATCACATTAGGCCTCGACAATCGGCCTCGATATCTGACCTTGACAATCGGCCTCGACAATCAGAATCGGCCTCAACAATCAGAATCAGCCTCGACAATCAGAATCAGCCTCGACAATCGTTCTCGGCCTTGACTATCGGAATCGGCCTCAACAATCAGAATCGGTCTCGACAATCGGAATCGACCTTGACAATCGAAATCGGCCTCGACAATCAGAATTGGCCTCGACAATCGGAATCGGCCTCAACAATCAAAATCGGCCTCGACAATCAGAATCAGCCTCGACAATCGGCCTCGGCCTCGACAATCGGAACCGGCCTCAACAATCGGAATCGGTCTCGACAATCGAAATTAGCCTTGATAATTGTCCTTGATAATCGAAATCGGCCTCAACAATCAGCCTCGACAATCAGAATCGAAATCGGCCTCAACAATCTGAATCGGCCTTGACAATCGAAATCGGCCTCGATAATCGGAATAAGCCTCAACAATCGGCCTCAATAATCAGCCTCGATAATCAGAATTGGCCTCGACAACTGAAATTGGCCTCGATAATCGGAACCAGCCTTGATGATTGGCCTCAATAATCGAAATCGGCCTCGATGATCGGCCTCAATAATCAGAATTGGCTTCAATGATCGGCCTCGATAATCAGAATCAGCCTCGATAATCAAAATCGGCCTCAACAATCGGCCTCGACAATCTGAATTGGCCTCGAAAATCAGAATCGGCCTTGACAATCAGAATCGGCCTCGACAATCAGAATCAGCCTTGATAATCATAATCGGCCTCGACAATCAGAATCGGCCTCAACAATCGGAATCAGCCTCGACAATTGTAATCG